>PVJD01004273.1:0-141013 GCA_004026545.1 Mormoops blainvillei
CATCTTTACATTACCCAAGATCAAAGATAAGGAGAGAATCTCAAAAGCAGCAAGAGAAAAGGAGACAGTTCCCTACACAGGAGCTCCCATCAGACTATCAGCTGCTTTTTCAAAAGAAACCTTACAGGCAAGAAGGGACTGGGAAGAAGTATTCAAAGTCAGGAAGGGCAAGGTCCTACATCCAAGATCACTCTGTCTGGCAAAGCTATCGTTTAGATTGGAAGGGCAGATAAAGTCCTTCCCAGATAAGGTCAAGTTAAAGGAGCTCATCATCACCAGGCCCTTATTACATGAAATGTTAAAGGGACTTATGTAAGAAAAAGAAGAAAATCAAAACTCTGAACAGTAAAATGACAACAAACTCACAACTATCAACAAGTGAACCTACAAACAAAAACAAACTAAGCAAACAACTAGAAGCGGAACAGAGTCACAGAAATGGAGATCACATGGAGGGGTATCAGCGGGGAGGCAGAGGAGGGAGAATGGGCAAAAGGTCCAGGGAATAAGAAGCATAATTGGTAGGCACAAAATAGACGGGGAGGTTAAGAATAGTATAGGAAATGGAGAAACCAAAGAACTTAATATGTACGACCCATGAACTAAGAGGGGGGGTATGCTGTTGGGAATGGGCGGAAGGAAATAAAGGGGAGAAGAAAGGAGGACAACTGTAATAGCATAATCAATAAAATATACTTTAAAAAGAATTATAAATCCCCATATTAAAAGAGTAATGTATTCTTCAAATAGTAATAACTTAAGCTTTTAAAAATCCAATATTCCACACTCTTATACTGGCTGTCTATTTCAAGATTTTGCCTGTTTTTACACATTGACTAGAAATGCAGATTATTTAACAATGGTTTAACTGTTAGGGTTTACTGTTCTGTCAAGATTGTAGCAAGAACACATATGAATTTTTTAATTGTTCATTATTTACAAGAAGAGATAATGAGAGTGTTAACACAAAGTGAGTGCTTAATACCATATTATCTGTTTTTTATCAAAATTTAATAATAATTTATTTTACTCAAGTATCCATATAGCAATTTCATTATGGCTTTTAAGTCTTTGAGATCTTCATGTTTATTATTTAGGCTTTGAAGTTACTAATATAAAGTTAATTGAGCATCCTATTAACTAACCCCCCCCCCCCACACTGGTACGTACTTTGCAATATACAAAAAGCAATATACAGAACCAAAAATAGGAAATCATTAAAGTTTCTCCCTGTATTTTTATGTATTTGTATTAAATGCAATATTCTACCAACTATTTCATGTGTGTTTGTTTAATGAATGTCAAAAGTAGGTAGATTTTTAAAAATATATATTTATTTATTTGAGAGAAGGGAAGAGAGGGAGAGAAACATTGATGTGACAGAGAAACATGGATCAGTTGCCTCTTGTATGCACCCCAACTGGGGACCGAACCCACAACCTGGGCATTGTACCCTAACTGGGAATAGAACTGGTGAGCTTTTGCTTTGCAGGAGGACACCCAAGCAACTGAGCCACATCAGTCAGGGCAAAAGCAGGTAGATTTTAAAAAGACAGACATATTCAAATCCAAATACACTTTTTTTGTTTGCTGTTATAGATTATAATTGGTAATCAAATTAACCATCATGCTTGATAGTCCCTGTAAGAAAATAGCTTTGTCAAATGTAAAGAACCCCAGCCACCAAATATGTGATCATCTTAATGTTTAGTTACAAAATTTAACTTTAGCTTACTGTTGTCACTTGCTTCCTTAAGTCCCAGTGGCTATATTGGTGTTTAGAGAAACTTTTAAAGAAACTTGTGCCTTTCAGAAACAATATGTAACTTTTTATCTTTTTCTAGGATATGGAAAAATGAACTAAACAATACAAATACTTTCAGAGTTTTACCTCATCCTTGTTTTGTTTACACGGCCAAATTCCATCCTGCTGTAAAAGAACTGGTGGTTACAGGATGCTATGACTCTGTGATACGGATATGGAAAGTGGATATGAAAGAGGATTTTGCCATATTGATCCGACAGTTTGATGCTCACAAGAGTTTCATTAATTCTCTCTGTTTTGATATTGAAGGTATGTCAGAGAATACATTCCAAATTAAGCCTAGCTGTATGAAGAATTGAAAACAATTTTATCTCACTAGGACAAATATTTAAGCTTGAGAATGATTGAAAAGTTATGCATATTTTGCAGATTATATAATAGACCTGGGCATAGATTTGGCATTGAAGGAGTTTTGTTTGTAATTCTAAAGTCACTAAGTTCCTAAACATTTAGATTTAACTAATCTTTGCTGTAACAACTGGTCATGTTCCAAATTTCATAAATATATCGCATTGGATTGGTGATTTTCCCGTTAGTACTTTTTTTTTATTAAGGGCCTTTTAAGTTAAAGGCTTAAAATGAGGAAGATGAAGAGAAAATCCAAAAAGAATATTGAAAATACATATTTTAATGTGGCAACAGTATTATTTTTTAAAATATAAGAATATAGAAGGGAAATTTGTAATTTTAAGGTTTATCCTAGTATATGAATAATGTAGGTGGCATTTTAAAAATATAAAATATGCATTATTTTATCAACTGAAAGAATGAATGTATTACATCTTTTAAATAATCATCTTTTACATTATTTCAGACACTAGATATGTAAGTTATAATGATAATTAATTAGTATGAGATCCAGATTAAAATTATACTGCTAATGTACTCTGTTCAATTCTGAGGATGTTAATATATTAGAACACATTCAGGAAAGGTGAGCCAATGATAGAAAGGTTCCTTAAAACTGTGTCATAATAGAAGCAGCTCATATTATAATAGAGAGATGAAGAATTACTTCATTATTTGGCTAAGATACTCAATATTTTTAAAAAAGAGAAATCAGTCCTTGTTGCTCTAGTGGATAAAGAGAGGACCAAAGCTACAGGAGACAGATTTTCTTTGCTCAGAATTAGGGGAAACGTCCTAATACATAGAGCAGTTTGTCATTTGAATAAGCTACTTTTGGACATGAAATTCACAGTTTCTGAATGACCATCTGTTTGTAATGGTGTGTAAAATATTGCCAAGTGTGTGTGAAGTTGAACTTGATGGTCTCTGAGGTCCCATTCAACTTTAAGATGGGTTGAATTTAAGAATTAATGTTAAACTGGAACACCTGTTATTTATTATTTTATTCATTCCCCAGTCATTGAGTTCTTGCTGGGTCTCAGGCACTTTGCTAACAGAATATATTAGAATATAGATTTTTTCCAAGAATATAAAGCAGTTTATATAGGTTGATGAAAGTGAGTGATACAGATACATATTGGATAATACAGATAATTTGTTTGGCTTTGGAATTTGAGGGATTTTGGAATTTTGCACACACACACACACACACACACACACACACACACACACACTGCTATGCTCATTTCTTTTTGTATTAAAATTAGGGAAGTCCAAAGGGAAATTAGTCACCCAAAAGAGTGAAAGAATTCATTTAAAGATAATTGGGATCTGAGTGTTAGCTGTGTTTGGTTTTTGTCTTTTTAAACTGAAATACCTTTTAATAGCCCTAGGATTCTTTAACTGTTTTACTGGCATGCATTTTCCCAGCTTCATATGATTTCCTTCTACCTCTGTGTAATGTTAATTGGCGAGTGATTTTTTTTTTTGAACAGGTCATCACATGTATTCAGGAGACTGCACAGGCGTGATTGTGGTTTGGAATACCTACGTTAAAGTTAGTGACGTGCAGCATTCAGTGCGCCACTGGAGTATAAGCAAGGTAGAAAACTATTTCATGTTTTCAGATTTAAAGAAATTGGAAAAACTGTTGAACCATATGGCCTTAAAATAAGACTTCAGGACATTCTGTTCTCTCTTTTCAAAAAAATTAAGTTTTTCTTAGTCCCTGAAAAAGTCTGTAATCACTGATTAATTAGTATGTCTTTCTGATGGCTAATTGATAATCTAGTAACTTAGTGAAAATTTTCTTCATTTTGGTAGGATTTCCTTTAATTTTCTTGAACTCTAATTTGCACCGTGGCATTCACTGACCCATTACTAAAATTTATGCTTAAATGAGGTATATGTTATATTACATTACCATCTATAAGTAGTAACTTATATTTCAATTTATTGTTCCTCATAGTAGAGTATAACAATTGCCCTTGTCTGAAAAAAAGTCACTAAGTGTACAAGAATTTCCTTTAGTTAAGTCTGTTGAGCCTATCAGACCTGCTTAAGAAATAGTCTATTTTATTTTTAATCATTCTCTTCTGTCTATGAGATTGATGATGGCTTGGGATTCAGGTTGTAGCTTAATTTCACACACTTTGAAAGAAATCTAATTACTTATATACTTGAGGGATTTGCAAGGCCCCAAAGACACCAGTTCCAATTGCTTGAGTCCACAGTGCAGAGTCTGTTATTTGTGTTAAAAATCATCTATTTCTTTACCTTAGTATATTAACCAAAAGGGAAATTTACCTGGAAAATTTGCAGCCTGGTGTGGTTATTTGAGACAGTCCAAAATAAAAGTTAGGAAATGAGCTGGAATTTTTTTTGTAGTTAATGCCGTTGGACAGACTGGAGACCGCAGTTTCTTGCTGGTTCCCTTCAACCATCAGTGTGCAGAATGCTGAATTGTACTCATCTGTCGCTTAAGATGAAAGGTCCATGTACTACTTTGATACAGAACGTGAGCTTCAAAATGAGGGCTTTTCTAGTTTAGGCATGAATATGGTAAAGGGAAATATGGAGGAAATTATTAACAGATATTACAAATACTAAGTCTGCCGGCACCTTTGTCAAATTTATACCTAGCACTTAACTTGTTACACAGTTTTTATTTTGCACATTTGCAACTGTGAACGTGTTACTGAAGTTGCTGGAGTCTCCAGCAGTGCATTCCCACCCTCAAATTGTTGTTCTTTAGCTCAGTAAAATCCCCATCTGGGGTGTCAGTGTTTGACTTTGTCTGTAACTTAAAAAAAAATAGCCGACAGCCAGTCTTAGTGTCAAACTGCAGTAACATAGGGTCACTTGCTGATACTAGGGCTGTAGCAGTTATTACCCTACCTCGGCTGAGGGCCAGCCCACCTCTGAAGAGGATGCCTTCTAGGAGAAGGGAGCAAAAATAAACAGTGTCCTCCAGAGAAAAGAAGGACAATTGGTAATTCTGCCTGTGTGGACTTTAGTCTAAGCAGTTTTGCATTTGTAATTTTTTTTCATTCTCCTAGTAATCCATATAGGAAAGACCTTTGGTAATTATTCTGATTAATGCAAGACTTGTTCAGGCAGATTCTCCATCAGTGTTTATGTCTTTCTCAACATCATTAATCAGGTATCTTCTATAGCTGCCTTAAATATTATTTTTTAAAACCTACCTAAAATTAAAATTAAATTAAATGATTTCAGAATTATCTGCTAATGATATATGTTTTTTCAGGACAAGTAGAAGTAAGTGTATGAAGAAATAATCTGAAACTGAAATAGAACTCGAAAGTTAAATCTGCCTTTGAATTTATGAAAATGGAAGCTTTTTACATGATAATATACAGAAAATGCAATGTTAGAAGATGTGTTTATAGGAAGTACTTCTTGTTTGGGGATATACTACAAAGGCACATATTAATGTGGTATTAGATAACAACCAAAAAATAAGTTTTATCAGCCTTGTTTTCAGCCTTAAACTGAAATTATTGGGAATTCTTTTAAACAATTTAAAAGCATTCTGTATAGTACAATTGATAGTTACATCTTAAAATTAATTTTCGTCTTTGGTACTCTAAAAAGGGCTTAACATTAGACAGACTCTACAGTGATAATATTATGTAGTCTTTTTTTTATCCTTTTAGGAAATTAAAGAGAGTGAGTTTAAGGGGATTCCGATAAGTTACTTGGAGGTTCATCCCAATGGAAAGCGTTTGTTAATCCATACCAAAGACAGTACTTTGAGAATTATGGATCTCCGAATGTAAGTATATTCCACTATTGGCAGGTTAAGCACTCATAGAATAAGTAATGAATTAATTCATATTTATAAAATGCAGCTATGGTAGTATCTGGAGACATTTTTGAATGTTGCTCCTATATCTAGTGGATAGAGACCAGAGGTACTGCTAAGCATCCTAGAGTTCATAAGACAGCCCCCAATGACAAAGAATTATCTGACCCAAAGTGTGAATAGTTTTGAAACTAAAATGTAGCCAGTTGCTTTTTATTTTCACAACTAAAAAACTTCTGTCACAGAATATCTTTTATTTCTGTGATATGGTATAACATAGTATTATTATATAAAATCATACTTGAATGAGAGGGCCTTCAAATAATTCACCCTTTTTCTTTTTCTTTTCTTTCTTTGTTTTATTTCTGAATAAGACCAATGAAGGGAAATACTTTTAATGTAAAAGGCAGAAGTAGAATTCTGGGAAAGCCAGTATGGACTTCTGGTGTGCTTTCGTTTTGCTGTTGAGTTCCACTAAAACAAATGAGAGGAAGCTCTTAGATTTCATTATTGTTTTTAGCAAGGCAAATGTGGTGATCTGTATTAGTTTATTCTGCAGTTCTCTTTTTAGGGCTAACCACGCAGCCCTTAAATGTTTATGTAGAACTGTTCAAGACATTGGCATGGGTGCTATGGGAGCATGATAAACAGAAGTAGCTCCAGGAGTTTTATAGTCCAGTTGTATTGCTTCCAGAATAACACACAAAACATTTAATTAGGTTAATTGTGAGACCTTCTAGGCCTGAAATCTGTGTATTTTTTTCTCTATCCATAGCAGCCATGCTATGCCTGGCAGACAGTACTCAGTATGTATTTTTAATGACTATAAATACATAATATAAGGATTATAGTTTTCATGGCCACACAGGTGATCGCTATTATATGGTCTTTCTGTTAAAGGCTCTATGGAGAGGCTGGCCTTTGCACTTAATCTTGAAGAATGGATAGAATTTAGATAAGATGGAAGTGTGTTCAGTAGGGTGGAAAACATGAAAAACCTGGAATAACATTCAGAGGTGGGATAAGTTGTATTCTAGACAGAGAGAGTTAGTCTGTATGAGCATAGGTTTCTCGATAAGGAATGCTGAGAGCATATTTTTTACAAATAGAGGTTACAGTCAGATTTTAGAAGATCAGACCTAAGGAGTTTGGTTCTTCTCTTTTTAAGCAATATAGTTTTCAGCTTAAGACCATGCCTGATCTCTAGAGGCAAACTGCTTAGAATGAAATACGGCCTTGTCCACCCCTTACTAACTCATTTTCTTCTCTGTGCCTCTCTTTTCCATCACTCAAATGGGAGAAATAATGTATATATACTCATAAGGGTTTGGAGGGGAATAAACTAGTTTATACCTGTACTTAAAATATTACAGCACATGGCAAGGACTGCAGAAATGTTTGACTCTGCAATCTCAGATCTGAGAATTTATGTTAAGATAATATAAAACAGTGCAGGGAATTAGACAACAGTGTGAAGGTCACTAGAGAGGAAGTGAGCGGGGGCGAGGAGGCAATCAAGCCTGTGGTGCCTAGACAACTGGTGAGCACACACTGGAATGTACAGATGATCTGTTGTGGGATCCTATACTTGAAAGCTATATAATGTTATTAACCAGTGTTACACCAATAAATTTAATAAAAATGAATAAAACAGTGTCAAAAATATATTTGTATATAAGATTTTCCATAGAAATCACATTTATGGTAAGGGAATGATGGATACATTGTGTGTCATTCAGCAATAGAAAATTTCTTAAGACATATTTAGATATGGTATAACATACCTATTAAAATGATAATGCATAATCTATATATTCTGACATGGAGGGCCGTTACTTGTGATTTTTTTGTTGGTTGGAAAAAGCAGGTAACAGCAGTATATGCAATATCCTCTCTGTAAACTGAGGATGATAGCAGTAACTGGCACATAGTAAGCATTAAAACAGTGTTAGCTATTTTTCATAAGCAAAAAAGCTTAGAAGGCTGTATATGATATTTAATAAATGATTTAATAATATGGTGTAATATTTCTGCAAGGATCAAGTGTGATTTTTAAAATTTATCACATAAAAAAAATTCTATCCCTTTTTTAGTAATCAACTCAATTACTACTTCTACAGCCTCTCTTCATAGCTAGAAATAATTTTTCTTACCCAAATCTGCAAAGTACTCTTTCTTTTCTTCTCTTGTGGCACTTCTGCATCCACTTTCTATTTTACATTGATGCATTCCTTCTCTCTCCAACTAATTTTAAACTCCCCGAGCTTATTTTATATTTATTCTGCATCCGTCATAGAATGTTTCCCACATAATAGATTTTCAAAAATTATTTGTTAAATGGAAATGAAGTATTTAAAAGTTTTTACATCAATATTTAAAAGTTTCTACCACATAGACATTACATTTGTAAAATGTCTTTTTGTTTATAGATTAGCAGCAAGGAGATTCGTAGGTGCAGCAAATTACCGGGAGAAGATTCATAGTACATTGACGCCATGTGGAACTTTACTCTTTGCTGGCAGTGAGGATGGTATAGTGTATGTTTGGAACCCAGAGACAGGTAGATATTTCATTGATCTGCAAAAAAAAATTATTTTGGTTTTTTGAAGAAATGTGAATACCATTTTATGGAATAATTTTCAAGGACATTCTGACTACAGGTACTCGATTATGCTTTTCAGAATTGGAACACTGATAATGGAAATCAGCTGCAGTATAAATTTATATTAAATTCTCTTCCTTTTGGATATGTTCATGGATTTTGAATTTCACATAATTTAATATTTATTCTTTCCTTGTCTAAAACGAGATATTGTCAATTTTAGAGATGTATTTAATGATGACTGTAATATAAAATACAAATGTTATGAGTTGAATTTGGAATATAACAAGGTGTACAAGTGGTGAAACATCTACAATATATTTTCATTAGAAACATTCCTATCAAAGTTTTTAATGTGTGAAACTTAATAGCAATTCACCTGAATTATTATAATCTAATAAAATACACTGTTCCGTTGGGAAATTCATTTGTGCCTTATCTTTGTCTTTCAAAAAAAAAAACTAAAACTACATAAATATTTTTAGCGATAAATTGAAAGAATTTTATAAAATTCACTGTGTAATATCTTTTTGAACAGTATTTAATTACCTTTTGTTTATTCTCTTGGTCTTCCCTTTAGGGAAGATTTTTGACTAGTCAGTTCACTTAGGTTTTTTTCCTTTTCTTACTGCATTTTGATACTTTAGTATCAGTTAAAAAATATTAAATCTCTTTTCCCCTTCAATGAATGGATCTAGAGTTTTTGCTTTTTGAGTTCTCCTTTAAATAGGTTTCTTAGACCTCTGCTGTCGACCTCTTTTAGCCATTAATAATCATACGGCTTTTTAAAGAAGATGGTACCTCATACAGCATCTGGAAAATACTTGATTCCCCACCACACCTCCCGCAAGCTGAGAGCCGCTTTCGTTTTGGAGCCCCGCAGCCTCCCCTGTGCTCCCTTGGGGCTCTTTGCGGGCTGGCGTTGGCTCAGCCCGGTCAGGTCTCGGAGTCAGGCCCCGCCCCACTTCTAAACTCTTCCTTTGCTGTGCGCCTTGACAAGCTCGTTGAAGAGTTTAGACTGAGAAGTAGGAAGAGGAGGGCCAACAGAAGGAAAAATAATGATCATTATTTGATATAGCAGTACTCAAATATTTATAAAAATTTGAGGTTTTCATGTAAATACCATGAGCTTCATCATTACTTTCTATAAATATTTTTGATAAGTTGCAGAATAATCTTTTAATGAGAAATAACAATACAAATTATTGAATGTCTTTTCTAATTCAGGAGAACAAGTAGCAGTGTATTCCGACCTGCCATTCAAGTCACCCATTCGAGACATTTCTTATCATCCACTTGAAAATATGGTTGCGTTTTGTGCGTTTGGGCAGAATGAGCCAATTCTTCTGTATATTTATGATTTCCATGGTAAGTCCACTTCTTGATAAGTAGATAATATTTAGAGTAACCTTTACATTTAGACTGAACCAGGAATCATGAATACTGTGCAAACTGTCATTTTTTATATTAATAAAGCTCTCTTGAATATATTGTAAGAGCCAAGCAGTTAAAATGGATTATGTTATTATAACATTTTATTTTTCCGTAAGTACTATTATTCTGGAGTTTAAATATCAGCAAAAACACATGTAATAGTTGTGCCCTTATGTTGGACGCACAGAAAGGTAGTTATCACTTTCTTCGTAAATCAACGTAAATAAAGAAAATGCACCCAAATTTTATTTGGGAATGTTAACCAAATTTACAAGCTAAGTAACATTTAGGCAATATGGATCTTTAATGTGTTCAGTTGAATATTGAGTTAATTTCTTATTCTCTGTTTTTGTTTTTTTACTAAAGCACATAGTTTTTAATATGTTGTAGTTTTGAGAGTTTTTTAACATGAAAAGAAGGCAAAAAACTAATGTCAGTGAAAGCAACACCCAGAATTAGAAATCTAATGTCTTCTTCTACACTAAAATTTCACTGTTCTGTCATTCTGAGAAATAAGGAAACGGGATGCATTTTTCAGAAATAATAAGACATTCTTAGAGTGAGTGGATTTATGCTATTTGTTATATATTTCTTTAATTTCAGTCCTAATATTAGGATTTCATTGTTCTGCAGTATGCTGATAGTACTGTCAATCTCAAAATTGTGATTCATTTTTTTTAATATATTAAAAACTTCATTCATTTCTTTGATTTGTTTACGGTATCATGTATTATCATTCACTATTTTTGCTAAGCTAGGATAGCTTGTACACAATGTCATAACTGCATAAATACACAAATACGTATATATAGGCAACATTAATGTGAAAGTATTTGACCAGAGTGTTTTAAATTAATGAAATGTGAATGGTTAAGTTTATTGCATTAATACAGATTGAATTGGTTAATGGTTGTGACAAGTGCTAAGTTATTAAACAATTACGTTCTAAACCTGAAGTTCTTTTTATCATAGTATGGATTCTGTTATGTCTTCTCAGGCAAATTATATTGAAAATAAGGTGTAAAATTGAGACTTATTTTAAAGAACTTTACAGAGAAGAAATAATGAATTTCTCTAACGTGTTCAAATTTACGGAACACTGTTACAACTGGCAGAATTATTAAACCGCACAATACCACTTACTGTTACAAGCAAATATTAGCAAAAATAAACACTGCCTAATTATAGGAAAAGACAAATGGGTTTCTCAAGTCATCAATGTCCAAATCTGGTGTCTAGATAAAACATGTATCCTGAAACAGGCATTCCTTTGTATCCCCTAAATCTTCACATAAAGGAGAAGAATTACAACTAATGACTTTATGATTGGAACTGTTATATAGGAAATAGGCAGCACAGTTATTTCCTCAGACTCAAGACATTACACAACAGTCTTCATTTCAATTTCTAATCTGCTTTTTAGGCTTTTGAAACTTTCACTACTAATGTGAGTTCCACTCTTAACCTTTTTTTTCTTCAGGGTTTGTTTGTTTGTTTTTGTCATTAATAGAGGGATTTCATCGTTAGATTAGCTCAGTCAGGTTTGCCCATGTGGTTTTTAGATAGTAGGTTTTCAGTTCAGAAGTTTATTTTCGAAGCCTAAGTAGAAAGAAAGAGCAGTGTTTTAGGAGAGCAAAAACGTGGGCTTTAGGCCCAGCTCTGCTTCCTTAGTGGCCTTGCACAAGACTCCTGCCTTCCTAAAGCTCCATTTTCTTATCTAGTAAATGGTGCCACTACGCCTGATACCTGTGCTACCTAAGGGTTATTTGTGAAGATACCATGAGACGGGAACTGTGAAAGTACTTTGTAAATTAATAAGCACTAGATTAAAATAAAGAAAGCTAAAGTGGATGGTTATCATGCTCATGCAGCCAGTACCCCCTTGACTTTATGGCAACTTATGTTTTCAGATGCTGATAACCATCTACATATGGAACAGAATTGAAAAAGGACTTTTTCCTTTTTCTTTTGACAGGCTTTTCATTTTATTTATTAGAGTATGTACCCTTTTAGGTCAGGTGTATTAGAAAATAAATGCATAATGTTAAGAACATTATGTTATATCCGCATTATCTTAATATGGAAGAGGAAGGAGTTCTAAGTGTTTTAGAAATGATCAAATAATATGCATGAAATTAAAATTATTTTGTGCAATGTATCTAGAACACATTTTTAAATATTCTAACACACTTTTACAAACAAGCCAAAACTTAAAATGTTTTTAACACATTTTCCTAACTCTTTGCTGCTTATTTTTAAAAAGAGGAAGCTTAGGAAGAAGTTGCATAATCTCAAGAAATCCAAGATTTAACACATGTTATATATCCATAAGAAAATGAAAAGTAGTTTCAGACTCTAAAATAATTTACTTACTAAATACAGGCCAGAATCATCAAGTCAAATAGTCTTAAATATTTTATTGAAAATTATAATGTTTATTATTGATGTAAATTTGCTTTACATTTTTTTTTAATATAGGAATATTTTGCCGAGACTTTCTTGTCTGAAAATAGTGTGCATATAACTTTGTATAAATGTTTTAACGGTACAAATTTTTAAAAATATAGAACAGTTACATGGCTTTTAAATCATATTTATCAGAGCTGCTGATACGTTTAGATAATTTTCAAGGAAAGTGGAGCACGCTTTTTTAAAAATAAGTTAAATAAGCTGCAAATGAGACCACAATGGTAGCTAAATGTATCATCCATCTTTCAGTTCTAGCAGAATCTACGAAGAGCCAGCAAGCATCTTTGTTAAGCATATGTTCAGGTTGTGGTCTTTTGGGTCTTTCCTCCTACTGACTTTTTGCTTTTTTTGGTAAGAAATATGATTTTTACTTTCAGAAGGCAGTTTTATTTGTCTGATGTCGAAAGGTTTAATCATTTAGTAATACAAAATTTAGTCACAGAGTAATGTACTTCAAGGATTCCCACAATAACAGAGTACTAGTCAGAGAAACGGCTTCTGCTGAATTAAATTTGTAAAACTAGACCTTAGCAATAATGTTCTGGTATTAATCAATATTTATCTACCTCAATCTTTAGGGTCCTCCTCTACACTGAATCATAATCATAGCTAATACTTACAAAGCACTTTCCATATTCCTGGTACTGTTCTAAGCACTTTACACATATTTAACTTGCCACAGTAATCTTATGAGATAGGTTCTATAATTATCCCATTTTACAGGATCCAGGACTTGGATCCATGCAGCCTGGATTTGGAGTGTATGATCTTATTTGCTACACTAAACTGCCTTTTTAGCAGATTTCCTGAAATAATAGCTTTTGACTGTCTAATAAGCAAACCTTTCTTTTTTTCCCCTATAATACCATTTATCCTGTGCTTCTTTGTGGAGTATGTTTTTCTTTGCATCATCTATAGTTTGTAGGAAGCAGGTATTTGTCTTTGTATTGCCAGTATAGTACCTAGTCTGAATACCGACACACAATGAATATACATGTAGTATTTTAAATGGCATCAAATTTGGGAAGTTCTTAGCATTATTTGATATTTTCAGGTAATAAGCCTAATTTTTCACTAGGGGGCAATATCTCCTCTGAGTCAGTATTGTCTCTGGAGTGCTTTTCAGTCACAGTCTTAGGCAAGACAAATCTTTGTTGAGCACCTATAATGTTTCAGGTTGAACAGGGCTGTGAAACCCAGGGATTACACTCAGATTACCATGCTCTATTCCATTCCTTTGTGTTTCCTAAGGAGTTGATTAAACCTCTGGGAGAATGGTAGTTTAACTGAAAAGCTATCTCTACCATTGACATTAAAATTATTTTATTTATAAATTCATACTTATTAATGGCCACCTACATTGTCATTGTCAATAGCTTTATTTTTCACATTGTGACATGCATTATGCTTTACCAGACTTTAGGGCAGTGTATAAGTTTAGATCCCTATAAAAATTTTGTTATATAACTTATTCTTTGGCCAAAAGTCCATAGTGTTTATAATGCCCTATGATTAACACTGTATCTGGTATATTACTGATGTGCAATAAATGTTTGAAATAAGAACCATAAATTCTGTAAAATAGCATGTCTCCCTTAAATTTTAGAAAAATAGAGAATAAAAGGCAGGATCAGTTACTAGATTTGGGGCTAATAAAAATAGTGGTAGTAGGAGCTAACATCCATCAAGGATTTATTACATGTTCCCTACTCTTATGTACACTGCACATGTGGTATCTCACCCTTAACTCCCCAAATCCCATGAAGAAAGATGCTGTTATTACCCTCATTTTACAGATGATGAAACTGAGGTACAGGGAGAATGAAGTAATTTACCTAAGGCCACACAGTTGGTGACTTGTCAAGCTACCATTTGATTCAAGGCTATGTGACTCCAGAGCCCATGCTCTTAAACCATTAAGCTGACTACCACAGCTATTTATGTAATCTTTGCATTTCCTCAATCATGGAGCAACTTAAATAAAAAATGTAGGCAAATATTCCTGTGGTGAACGTGTTGTTTGTTTTTAATTTTGATAATTAGGAGAACTTGTTAAGTTTAAAAGGAGCATTGCTTATCTACTATTATTATTAATAGTTTACTGCTTTATAAATTTGCAAGGTAATTATAATGCCTTAAGCCATTCTCAATATAGTCCAAAATACAAATTTTCTTTATTATGTAGCATTAAATTTTAATGCAACTACTTTTACAATATTTCTTTGCAATAAGAAACTGTCTGGTTGAAATAAATTTTATATCCACAGTTTTGTGTGTAATTTAATGTTATTCTTGAAGTCCTAATGATGAATAATTGGAAAGCAAATAGATATTATAATCTTCATACTTATATAAGATTATGCAGCAACAAAAGTAACTGATTGTATGTCAGAATTTTAAGTGTCTGTTATTAGCCTGGTAGGATAAATTAAAAAATAATATGCTACATTTTAAGACATGCTGGAACTACCTGTTTCTTGGGTATATCCTGAAACATCTATTTTAATATTCTTCACTAATGGATTCTTTCATTTGAAAGCTTATGCCATTTCAGGATTCAAGACATATAATACTCTGTGAACTTAGTGGCTTTGAGCATAAACCAGAGCCCTAAGTTCTTTATCCAGGCATTGGTGCCTTTTAGAGTGTACCAAGCCCTGGCTGGTTAGCTCCGTTGATCAGAGCATCGTCCCAATATGCCAATGTTGTGGGTTTGATCCCCAGCCAGGGCACATACAAGAGTCAACCAATGAATGCATAAATAAGCGGAACAACAAATTGATGTGTCCCTCCCTCTGCCCCCCAACTCTCTCTCTCTTCCCTCTCTCTTTCTACCTCTCTTCCTCCTCACTCCCCCTTTCCCTGTCTCTCCCTGTGCTCCTCTTTGTACTTCTCTCCCTCTCTCCTTACCTCTCTCTCTAAAATCAATCAATAAATTAAAAAAATAAAATAAAAGTGCACCTTGAAAGAAGAACAGTGTGGTGCAAAATAAACAACAGTGTGGTGGGAAAGGCCAGAGGAAGAGTTAATAGTATTGCAGTTCTAGGCAAAATGCCATTACTTTCTGTTTAATCATGCTCAAATAATCTAATGTTTCTGCACCTGTTTTTTTACCTGTAAAATTTAAATAATACCTGTTCTAGTTGATCTCAGTATTTTTGTCAAAGGAAAAATGAAACTATAAAGCAAAACAAAGCTAAGGTACAGTTGAGAAATTCTGGCTACTTTCTGTAGCAATAGACAGACACATTACACACTTTGGGTGGATTAGCATGATGTGTGATAATGAGTTGATCATGGACTAGGAAATCAACAGGAGGACCGTAACATATTCTTCAGGGGATTTGGAAACAATTTACTATATTTTGGTGTTCAACTAATGGATTTGCCAAATGATGGTGGTTACTTTCCCTTTTCATTGACTATGAGATATGAATCTATTAAACTTTCTTGTATAGCTTTTTGAACAGTTTTTTAAATAACACATTATTTCTATTTGACATGTAAAATATGTCAAGGAAATACAAGATAACCAACAGACCCTGAAATACACCCAAGCTACTAGAATTTAAGTGATACTCTGTAGAACTCAGATTCGTCTGCATAGTATTTTAAGATTAGCTGAAGCAGGAACAAGTGAGGCCCAGTAAAATATAGTGAAAAACATTCTAAGCCCTTGACCATTCTTGATTTAGTCCATTTGGATGGCTTATAAACAACAAAGTTTTATTTATTATAGTTCTGAGAGCTGGAAGTCCAAGACCAAGGCACCACCAGGTTCAGTGTCCAGTGAGTCTGCTTTCTAGTTCATAGACTGCATCTGCTGGCTGTAACTTTACCTGGTGGAAGGGGCAAGGGAGATAGATCTCTGGGGCCCCTTTTACAAGGACGCTAATCTCATTCATGAGGGCTCTGCTCTTAGGATCTAATCACCTCCTACAGGATTCACCTCCTGATACCATCCACTTGGCAGTTAGGATTTCAACAGATGAATTTTAGGGGGGCATAGGCATTTAGACTACAGAAATTCTCTACACATGGCAAATGCTAGAGGGAGAGGGAGGGTGCTGCATGACTGCTGAATGCTGGAAAACTAAAGAAATAGACCTGCCAGCTTACATTAATCATACCATAATTAGAAATAGAATGATTTGTGAGCTGAGGAATTAGATATCCAGTAAGATGACTGTACCTAGTAGCAGGGCTGTATATAATGACAGGTCTTGATCAAAGGAATTAAATGTTGAACTAAAAGGAAATCTGACTGTTAATATAGTATAAGTGGAAGAATATGTTGTGTTTTTAGTTGTACTTTACTGTAATGTCAATAACATAAAGATATTAATAACAAGCCTTGGGTTTGATCCAAAGTCAAAGGGCACTGGATTAAAGTATCTTATTTCCTCCATTCTGCCTCCCGTACGGATAAAAAAATCTCCTGAGAAAACACAGTATTTTTATAATTGTTTAAGTCCAGAAGATACACAGAACTTAAATAAATCAATCAAATCAATTCTGAAAACATTTTAAGAGTTATTTTTAATTCTTAAAAATTAAGAATCCCAAATTATAGCTAATGGAGGTAATTTTAGAGGTATTTTGATTGAAAAACATTCCTTTAAGCAAATAGAGCTGCCACGTCTGTGTTCTCGGCACTGTGTCCACTTCTCTGCTATGCTGCTAAGCACATAGCAGTGATTTCTCACTGACTGCCAAAAGAAACCCCAAGGAGGGTTGGTATCCTTGTGTTCTCAGAGCCTCCTGTAGTGCACTTCTCAAAAATGGCTGTGAGACTGGTAAAATTTTGAGCTTTAAACATATCAGGACAGGTTAGCACTAAGTTTTAAGTGTACAGAGTTAAGCTAGCACAAAGAGAAAATGAGGAAATACAGTTACTTAGTTGCAACATCATACTCCAATCATGGCCTGTGTAAATGTTTTAGAAACCTTTGAAATGTTAGATGCGTAGAGCTTGAAGGAATTTCAGAAATCATCTATTATAACCTGCTTTTACAATGAAGTAATCTGTATGATCTTATACAAATAGATGAATAATTTGTTTAAGGTGGGGGAGGGGGAAAATGAAAGAGCAGAAGCAAGCAGCTTCTGTTTCTAGTACCTGAGAAACTAGGTCTTTGTGAATATTTCTGCTGATTTTTTTATAGCTGTCTTCACAGAACAAGAGGTGCTGAACATAAAGTAGGGTGTTAATTTGACTCCTTTAAATTCAGTCACGTGGCTTTTGTATAGAAAATTCCCTTTAAACAATTGAACCAGGCTTTCATAATTTGGGGTTTATTTTGTTATCTCCATCTACTTAGGCCATTTTAACCCCATTTCAAAGGCATCTTAATACCTGGAAAAATAAAGAAACAAATATTTAGGCAAAGACTTGTTATTTTTTTGCTAAAGTCTTTTTTTTTTTAAATATGACAATCCTGCTGTCCTGTGTAACTGTTGCTTATATCTGTGTGCATACCTCTATGCATACCCTCTGACTCAGCTTAAAGTGAAGTCATGGCTAATATGTATCTGGCAATTACAGGAACATATGGAGTTAGAAAATGCCATTAAATAGTGAAACTCAGCTGTACTTTCCATTCATAGCAGCAAAAATCAATGAAAGGCTACAAGTATAATTTTGAAAAGCAGATAAGGCAAAGACCATGGAACATGATGTTCATGTGTTAATTTATTCATCCCTGATGCATCTACTCGTGTTAAACTTTCTAAACTCCAGTCCACAGGTCTGTGGTCACTTTTATGTCTTTAAAGTTTCTCTTGTTCTTTAAACTACCTTTGAATATATGAGAATAAAATAAATGTTCTGAGTGTTATGAGAAGAAGTCCAAAATGTGTACTGAAATATAGCAGTCAAACTCACAAAAATCTAAATGTAGAAACAGCTACACTTCCATCTAAGAACGGTAATTGGCATTAAGGAATGGGCACCACTGAAAAGGCGGTCGCAAGCAGGTTTTCTCCCTCCATGATATTCCCTAGTACTTACCACCGTCGAGGTCTGCAGGGAGAGAATGCTCGTTACTGACCTAGTCTTTGTTTAGAGTGTGTGAATGAAGTAGTACATGAATATAAAGAACAAAGACCTAAATTATTTTATATGTGCTGTCTCAGATTCATGATTGGTGAAAGCAAGGTTGATAACTAAAATATAATAATATTAAAGTTACACTTTTGTGTATTACATTTATTGTATTGTTTTACAAACTATTTTTTCTTCCAATAATAATACATTATGAGCAATTTTCCATCATGATAATTATATTTTTATATGTAATTTTATTGGCTGAATTTCTTTTCATTAAATGAGTATGCCATAATTTATTTAAACAGCTGTTGTTACACAATTCTACTATTATATTTCAATATTTTAAAAAATACTTTAGTACATGCCTGGCTACACTTAATTGAATTTATTCTTTAGGAAAAAATATCTTGAGGTACAATGGATCAGTTAAACGTGTTTAAAAAAAGGATCACTTTCTAATTTGCATATTTTTCTTACTAATGTCTTCTCTTGTTATTAGTGAGGTTGAATACATTTTTATGGCTTATATAATTCTTTTGTGAAATTTCTGTAATGATCATTTGCACATTTTTTCTGTTGGATTATTCATTTTTAATTGATTTTATGGGGACTGCGTATTAAGAATATTAGCCCATTTTATCACTAATTGATCATTTGCTTTTTTTGTGAGCAGCTTTTTTGATATATGGTTGACATACAGTGAACTGCGTACATTTTCAGATATTTGAAATGTATACCCGGATAAGCCTAGACATATTCATATACTTGTGAGACCATGGTCACCTCAGTCAGACAATGAGCAACATATTCATCAGCTCCAAAAGTTACCATCTGATCTTCCTGTCTCCCTCTTCCACCAGGCAATCATTATGAGTTAATTTGCATTTTCTAGAATTGTATATAAGTGAAACAGTACATACCATGTACTATGTTTTTATCTGGCTTCTTTCACTCATAATTACTCTGAGACCCATCTGTGTTTTAGAGTTTATCAATAGGTCAACCTTCTTATTTCAGAGTATTGTTTCATTGTATGGCTATATCAGTTTGTTTATCCATTTACCTGTTTATGGGCATTTGGATTGTATCCAGTTTTTAGCTATCACAAATAAATCTGCTATGAATACATTAATGTACAAGTCTTTATATGGACATATGCCTTCATTTCTCTTGAATAAATTTTTAAGAGTAGAAGGGCCAGATCGTAGTGTAGATGTATGTTTACCTTTTCAGAAGCTGCCAAACTTTTCTAAAGTGGCCATGCCTTTTAACATTCCCACCAGTAGTATATAAATATTTCAGTATCTCTGTATTCTTGCTAAATTCAAAATTTACAGTCTTTTTAATTTTAGCCATTGTGATGGGTATGCAGTGCTATTTCTTTGTGGTTTTAATTTGCTTATCCTTAATGACTAATGATGTTGAGCCCCTTTTTGCATGTTTATTTTTCATCCATATATCTTTTTAAGTGATGTGTCTGTTCAAATCTTTGCCCTTTTTTAAAATTGGTTTGTTTTGTGATTACTGATTTTTGAGAGTTAGGTTTTCTATATACAATTGATGCTGATTTGCAGATATTACAACCAGTCTTTGTCTTGTCTTCTAATTGTCTTAACAGTTTTGAAAAACAAATATTTGAAATTTTAATGGAGCTCAAAATTATTAATTTTTCTTTTATAGATTTGATATTATATCTAAGACATATTTGGCTAATCCAGGCTCACAAAAATGTCCTCCTTTGTTTTCTTCTGGAAGTTTTATGGTTTTAGGTTTTACATTTAGATCTCTTACTCACTTGGAGTTCCTTTTGTGTGTGTTGTGAAGGAGGATGAATAACTAGATTCTCCGACATATGAATATCCAGTTGTTTCAGCACTGTTTGTCTGAAGGACTGCCCTTTCTCTTCCAAGATTGCTTTTACCCATTGTCCAGAAATGCTGGAGTCTCTATTCTGTTTTCTTGATTTCTTTGTTTATCTTTAGGTCAATAACAAAGTATCTTGATTACTGTAACTTTTATAATAAGACTTGAAGTCAGGTTGTATAACTCCCCTTTGTTTTTGTTTTTCTTTTCTTTTCATCAAATTTAGTGGGGTGATACTGGTTAACAAAAATACACATATTACCAGTGCATAATTCTACAACACATCATCTGTATAGTGTATTGTGTGTTCACCACCCCAAGTCAAGTCTCTGTCTGTCACTACCTCACCTCCCTCCCTCAGCAATCACCACACTGTTTGCCCATGTCCATGAGTCTTTCTCTCTTTTTTTTCTTTTTTGCTTCACCCCTCTAGCCTGCGCCCCCCTGCCCAGTCTCTCCCTTCTGAGAGTTGTCATCTGCTCTCTATCTATGAGTCTATCTCTCTTTGGCTTGTTAGTTCCTTTTGTTCATTAACTTCCATGCATTAGTGAAATTGTATGGTGCTTGTCTTTGTCTGACTGGCTTATTTCACTTAAAATGATGTCCTCCAGGTCCATCCAGGCTATTGCAAGGGGTTAAATTTCCCTTTTTATGGGTGAGTAGTATTCCATTGTGTAAACGTACCCCAGTTGTTTTATCCATTCATCTACTGATGGACACTTGGGCTGCTTCCAAATCTTGGCTATTATAAAGAACACTGCAATGAACATAGGGGTGCATATATTCTTTTGAATTAATGTTTCAGATTTTTTCAGATAAGTTCCCAGAAGTGGCATCACTGGGTTTATAATGCAATTCCATTTTTAATTTTTTGAGGTACCTCCATGCTGCTTTCCACAGTGGCTGCACCAGTCTGCATTCCCACCAAGAGTGCAAAAGGGCTCCCCTTTCCCCACATGCTCATCAACACTTGACACTTGTGGATTAATTGATGGCAGCCATTTTGACAGGTGTGAGGTGATATCACATTGTGGTTTTAATTAGCATTTCTCTGATGATTAATGACAAACATCTTTTCATATGTCTTTTGACCATCTGTATATCCTCTTTGGATAAGTATCTATGCAGTTCCTTTGTCCATTTTTTAATTGGATTGTTTCGTTTTTTGCTGTTGGATTTTATAAGTTCTTTATAAATTTTGGATATTAAGCCCTTTTCAGATATATCAGCAAATGTATTCTCCAATTCTACGGGTTGTCTTTTCATTTCATTGATGGTTTTCTTTGCTGTGCAAAAACTCTTCAGTTTGCTGTAGTCCCATTTGTTTATTTCTTTTTTTCTGTTTCCCTAGCCTGAGGAGATACATCAGAAAAAATATTCTTACAAGAAATGTTTGAGATGTTACTGCCTAGATGTTTTCTTTTAGGATTTTTATGGCCTTGAGTCAAACATTTAAGTCTTTAATACATTTTGAGTTTATTCTTGTATATGGTGTAAGAAGGTGGTCTCATTTCATTTTTCTCCACATAACTGTTCAATATTCCCCAAAACATTTATTGAGTAAACTACCTTTACTCCATTGCCTATTTATTGATATTGTATAGAGAGGAAGGGAGAAAGAAACATTGATAGGAGAGAAGCATTGATCAGCTGCCTCCCATATGTGCCTCAACTGGGAATCAAATGCACAGCCTACGTATGTGCCCTGACTGGGAATCAAGCCATAAACCTTTTGACGTATGGGACAAGCTCCAACCAACTGAGCCACCTGGCCAGGGCTTGCTTGTTTGTTTTTATGAAGACTCTTTAAATATTCAGGTAACAAAATTTGCCCAGATTTTATGTTGATGATTCTTAATGTTTTCTGATTCATGCAATTCTTTGATTACTAATCTGATCAAAGTTACGGACCTGATTCCCAGAAACGTTTACAAACACACACTTAGATTTCTATATGTACCTTCTGTAGGCTGCAGAATCTTTGAAGGCTCTTCCGCTGATTCCATGTTGCGAATCTTTATTTCTTTTCATGTCATGTTTAGAAATGCCTTCCATTTAAAATGATATAATTAAGGAAATCATTTTAAAAAAATTATTGTTCTTTTACAGTTCTCCCAATTTTTCCCCATTGCTGTCCCCTGCCCTGTCCACCACCTGTTCCCACAGCCAGTCCCCACCCTGTTGTCCATATGCATGGGTCATTTATACTTGTCAGCTAGGCCGTTTCCCTTCTTTCCTCCCTTATTCTGCTCTCCCCTCCCCTATTCTGCTCTCCCCTCCCCTAGTCCTTGTCAGTCTGTTCCTTGTTTCCATGCTTCTTGTTCTATTTTGCTCATTTGTTTGTTTTGTTCATTAGAATCTACATTCAGGTGAGATCATATGGTATTTGTCACCACCTGGCTTATTTAACTTAACATAATACTCTCCAGTTCCATCCATGCTGTTGCAGAGGGTAGGAGCTCCTTCTTTCTTTCTGCTGTGTAGTATTCCATTGTGTAAATGTACCACAGTTTTCTGATCCACTCATTTACTGATGGGCACTTAGGCTGTTTCCAGCACTTGGCTATTGTAAATAACACTGCTATGAACATTGGGGTGCATAGTTTATTTTGAATTGGTTTTTCAGGATTCTTAAGGTATAATTCAAGCAGTAGAATCGCTGGTTTAAAAGGCAGTTCCAAGTTCACTTTTTTGAGGAAAATCTATACTGTTTTCCACAGTGGCTGCACCAGTCTGCATTCCCACCAACTGTGCACTAGGGTTCCCTTTTCTCTGCATCCTCACCAGCACTTGTTGTTTGTTGATTTATTTATGATGGCCATTTGGACCGGTGTGAAGTGATATCTCATTGTGGTTTTAATCTGCATCTCTCTGATGGCTAGTGATGTTGAGCATCCTTTCATGTGTCTCTGGGCCCTCTGTATGTCCTCCTTGGAGAAGTGTCTGTTCAAGTCCTTTGCCCATTTTTTAATTGGATTGTTTGTTTCCCTGGAGTGGAGTCTTATGAGTTCTTTATATATTTTGGAAATCAAACTGTTGTCTGAGGTGTTGTTGGCAAATGTTTTCCATTATAGTTGGTTCCTTTTTCATTTTGATGATGTTTTCTTTAGCCATGCACAAGCTTTTTAATTTGATGTAGTCCCATTTATTTATTCTTTCCTTTAATTCTCTTGCTCTAGAGGATGTATCAGTGAAAATATTGCTGCATGGGATATCTGAAATTTTACCACCTGTGTTTTCCTCTGGGACTTTTGTGGTGCTGTAGCTTATGTTTAAGTCTTTTATCCATTTTAAGTTTATTCTAGTGTGTGGTATAAGTTGGTGATCTAGTTTTATTTCTACCCAGCAAGACTCTCATTTAAAATGGAAGGCGAAATAAGGAACTTCCCGGGGGGGCAGGGGGGAAGGCTAAAAGAACACATCTTCACCAAACCAGCATTGCAAGAGATGCTACAGGGCCTGCTTTAAGAAGATGAAGAAAAAGAGAAAAAGAGAGGGGGAGGGACACAAGAACAAAGGGGAAAATGGCAATGAATAAGTACCTATCAATAATAACCTTGAATGTAAATGGATTAAATGCTCCCATCAAAAATACAGTAGCTTAATACAGTAGCTAAGAAAACATGAGCCACATATATGCTGTCTACAAGAGGCTCACCTCAGAACAAAAGATCTACACAGAGTGAAAGTGAAGGGATGAAAAAAAATATATTCCATGCAGACGGACCTGAAATAAACCTGTGGTAGCAATGCTTATATCAGACAAAATAGATTTCAAAACAAAGACCATAAAAAGAGACAAAGGGGGACACTACATAATACTTAAGGCAACAATCCATCAAGAAGATAGAACCTTGTTAAAATATATGCACCCAACATAAGAGCACCAAAATATGTAAGGAAAATATTGGAGGACTTCCAGAAAGATATCAACAACAACGTGGTCATTGTTGGGGATTTTAACACCCCACTGTCAACAATGGATAGATCTTCCAAGCAAAGAATCAACCAGGATATTGTGGCTTTGAGCAACGCTCTAGATCAAATGGTCTTAACTGATGTACACAGAACCTTTCACCCCAAAGAAGCAAAATATACATTCTTTTCAAATGCACATGGAACATTTTCAAAGATAGAACATGTGGTAGGTCACAAAACAAGCCTCAACAAACTCAAGAAAATTGAAATTACATCACGCATCTTCTCAGAGCACAATGGTTTGAAACTAGAAACCAGCCTCAAGGAAAAAACTCAAAAACATTCAAACTCATGGAGACTGAATAACATGCTATTAAATAAGAAATGAGATCAAGGAATAAATCAAAAAGTTTCTGGAAACAAATGAAAATGAGCACACAACAGTTCAAAACCTATGGGACACAGTGAAGGCAGTCCTGAGAGGGAAGTTCATAGCAATATAGGCCTACCTAAAAAAGAAAAATTTCAAATAAACAACCTAACCCTACATCTACAAGAACTAGGGGAACAACAACAAACAAAGCCCAGAGTGAGTAGAAGGAAGGAAATAATCAAGATCAGAGCAGAATTAAATGACATAGAGACTAAAAGGACAATTCAAAGGATCAATAAATTCAGGAGCTGGTTCTTTGAAAAGGTAAACAAAATTGATAAGCCTTTAAGCAGACTCATCAAGAAAAAAAAGGAGAGGACCCAGATAAATAAAATCAGATGAAAGAGGAGAAATTACAACTGATACACAGAAATACAAAGGATTGTAAGAAACTACTATGAACAACTATATGCCAAGAAATTTGAAAACCTGGGTGATATGAACAAATTTCTAGAAAAATATAATCTTCCAAAACTGAATCAAGAAGAAGCAGAAAACCTGAATAGACCAATAACAATTAGGAAATCACTTTTAAATAGTTACTTTATATTTATCTCCTTTATATATACAGACATCTAAAATTTTCCAAATTCATGTATTTTAAATGATCAGTAAGATAGTATATGTTGAAGCATCCTGAAAACCATAAAGTGCATTTCAGATGGTATTGTCTTCATCATCATTATCATTATCAATAACATCCTTTGGGTCATCTATTCCACTCTATTAATTAAATCCAAGGAAAGAATTATTTAAGAAGCAAATTAAATTATGAATGACTTGCTCACACATGATCTGTAATGAGGAAAAGCAGAAAACATTGTAAATATTTAATAATAGAGGAATGCATAAATAAATTATGGTGCTTCATTAGATGTGATATTGTAAAGCTTTTAAAAATGATAATTACATTGCTGTGTAAATATGAAAGGAGTTTGCATTTAAATTTTTAAAATGTTAAGTTACATTTACACCATGATATCTTTTATAAAATTTATATATGTATAAAGATTAGGAGGGGTTTAGAAATGGTTTTACCATTTTGTTTTAGGGAGATGGATTCATGAATAATTATTTTTCTTTTTTGCATTTTCTTTAATTATATTATGCCTTTGATTTTTATATTATTTTTTCTATACACATACATTTCAATTTAGGCTCCTATCCAATTTGTTATATTTACCAGACCAAGATATGCATGTCCTTCAAGGCTCAATTATAATACTGCCTGATATAAAATTATCTGTGGAATTATTATATTTTCTTCTTTATTGTTTTAGAGTACTTAATAATTTACATTTTGCCAGTCATGTTGTCTTATTATCACTCAGCATTTGAAATGTATTATGCAGTTTCTTATCATTTATTTAATGCTACAGTTTTGTGGCTTAATTATTTCATTATACTTTTGCTATAATGATTTGAACTAATATGGATTAATTTTTCCAGTTGCCCAGCAGGAGGCTGAAATGTTCAAACGCTACAGTGGAACATTGCCATTCCCTGGAATACACCAAAGTAGAGATGCTTTATGTACCTGTCCTAAACTGCCTCAACAAGGCTCTTTTCAGATTGATGACTATGTCCACACTGAAGATTCTTCAATGAAGTTGCAGCAAGTGAAACAAAGACTCGATTCTGTCACAGTATGTTTATTTTATGCAATTGAGAAGTTGGAATTTTAAAAACCATTCCTATCATATTTTACATTGTTATGCCAATAAATATTAATTGAATGAAATTAGCTATTTTACATAAAGCTAGGCTTTCTTATAGTTCCTTTCTGGTACTTGTTCAGAAATCACTAACTTCAATAAGCAGAGTGAACTTAGGATGATCTATCACACTTTCCTAACTTGATATCTCTGTGAAGACCATCCCAGGACCTGTTTGTTTAAAACTATCAGTGTGTATGTGTGTGTGTGTGTGTGTGTGTGTGTGTATGTACACACCAATACCAAGCTGGGAAAATATATACATAAAGTATATTAAAGGAACAACCTTAGTATGCAAAAACTAAACAGTAAAGAAAAAAGACTTTGCCCTGGCTGGTGTAGCTCTGTGGATTGAGCGTTGGCTTGCAAACCAAAGGGTCGCTGGTTTGATTCCCCAGCTGAGGCATGTGCCTGGTGGGCCAGGTCCCCAGTTGGGGGGGTGTGAGAGGCAACCACACATTGATGTTTCTCTCTTTCTCTCTCCCTTCTTCTTGGTCTAAAAATAAAATAAATAAAATTTTAAAGAAAAGAAAAAAGACTTCAACAAAGAACTATATAAAAGAAACATATACTTCCAGAAAGAATAGATACAAATGTGTCATTAACATATTCAAAAGTTCTATCTAAAGTCCATTACTAAAAGTCTCCAGGAACCAGGTATTGCCTATAGAACTGGAAAAAAGATAATGAAAATGAGGAGGAGGATGCTTGGTTAAAATTACTGTGGTATTCTGTTAGTGATAAATCACTATCAAATATTTCTCAAAGATAAATGGTAAGCCCTGGCTGGTGTCTCTCAGCTAGTTGGGTGTCATTCCACAAAGCAAAAGATAGCCTGTTTGATTCCCAGTCAGGGCATAATCCTGATTCATTTGCAGGTTCAGTCCCCAGTCAGAGCACATGCAAGAGGCAACTGATTTGATGTTTCTCTCCATCTCTTTCTCCCTCCCTTCCCCTCTCTCTAGAACAAATAAGAGAAAAAAAATTAAAATAAAAAATAAGTGGTAGAATGTATTGCAATGCTTAAACTCCCTTGAAAATGTTTATGCTCTTTGAGCATAATAGTTCTTTTAGTTATAATTAGCCTTGAACTCCTTAAAGACAAGGACTGTGTAGGCTTGTGCTTTGTTGTGTCCTCACCTTTTGGCACAGTGCCTGGCACTTAATATAATAATATCCCAGAGAGAGGCAAGACGGCAGAAGAGTCAATAGAAGTCATACTGACCTCCTCCCAGAACCAATCTGGAATTACAACTAAATTGTGGAGAAATCACCCAGAACATACAAGTGAACAATAGCGAGAGAGAAGCCTTATAACCTCCGGCAGACAGAAGAATGAGCTTCAGCACAACCCGACTGCCCCTGCACAACACACAAGACGTGGTAGGTAGAGTGACCCTCAGTCAACCAACTGGAGGAAAGGACCCACCAAACAACAATCAAAACCCAGTTACTTCCAGAGAGCCAACATAAACAGCATAAAAGGCATCCAAAGAGCATCAAGTTCAGGAGATCAAGGGATTGCACCACTAAATCTCACAGGTCTCCTACTATTGAAGTTCATACCACAAAGTCAGGACGTCAAAACAGATCAATTTAAGAAGCAGAAGCAAAAAAGAAGAGTCTCACAAATAATGGGGAGACAAAGAACCCCCAATCGAAAGGAAAGGAGGACTCCTCAGAAGAATGAAATAGAGGCAAGTCAACTATCAGATATTGAGTTTGAAACAATGATTATAAGGAAGCTCAATGATTCTGTGAGAATTACCAAAACCTACGGGGAAACTATGAGGAACTTACCGCAAACTATATCAACATGAAAAAGGACACAAACTATCAATAAGAGCCAGGAGGAAATGAAGAATACAGTTTCTGAATTGAAGAACACAGTAGAGGGAATCAAACGCAGGCTAGATGAAGCAGAGGATTGAATGAGCAACCTGGAGGACAAGGTAGAAAAAGTGCCCAGAAAAAGCAAGAAAATGAAAAAAGACTAAAAAAGAACAAAGAGGGGTTAAGGGAAATGCAGGACAACATGAAACATAATAATATCTGTATAATAGGGATACCAGAAGAAGAAGAAGAGGAGCAAGGGATAGAAAATCTGTTTGAAAAAGTAATGATGAAAAACTTCCTTAATATGAGGAGAGAAAAACACACAAGTCCAGGAAGCACAGAGGGTCCCAATCAAGAGGAACCCAAAGAGGCCCACTCCAAGACACATCATAATTAAAACGGCAAATATCAAAGACAAAGAGAGAATCTTAAAGGCAGCAAAGGAGAAAGAGGAAGTAACATACAAGGGAACCCCAATACGACTAGCAACTGACTTCCCAACAGACACACTACCAACCAGAAGGGAATGGCAAGAAATACTCCAAGTAATGAAAAACAAAAGCCTGAAACCAAGACTACTCTACCCAGCAAGGCTCTCAATTAAAATGGAAGGCAAAATAAGGAGTTCCCCAGACAAAAGAAGGCTAAAAGGACACATCTTCACCAAACCAGCATTACAAGATATGCTAAAGGGGCTGCTTTAAGAAGAAGAAAAAGTGAGAGAGAGAGAGGAACACAGGTACAAAGGGAAAAAATGAATAAGTACCTATCGATAATAATCTTAAATGTAAATGGATCAAATGCTCCAATCAAAAGACACAGGGTAGCTGAATGGATAAGAAAACATAACCCACAAATGCTGCCTACAAGAGATCTACCTCAGAACAAAAGACCTGCACACACTGAAAGTAAAGGGTCGGAAAAAAACATTCCAAGCAAACAGACAGGAAAAAGAAGCTGGGGTAGCAGTACTTATATCAGACAAAATAGACCTCAAAACAAAGGCCATAAAAAGAAACAGAGAAGGATACTTCATAATACTCAAAGGAAGACTCCATCAAGAAGACATAAAACATTGTAAACCTATATGCACCCAACATAGGAGCACCAAAATATATAAGGAAAATCTTGGAGAACTTCAAGAAAGAATAGAAAGCAACATAATTATAGTAGGGGATTTTAACACCCCACTGTCAACAATGGAGAGATCTTCCAAACAAAATAACAACAAAGATATTGTGGAACTGAATGACGCATTAGATCAAATGGACTTAACTGATATGTATAGAACCTTTCATTCTAAAGAAGCAAAATACACCCTCTTTTCAAATGCATATGGAACACTTTCAAAGTTAGACCACATAACAGGACACAAAACAAGCCTCAACAAATTCAAGAACATTGAAATCATAACAAGCATTTTCTCGGACCACAAGGACTTGAAACTGGAAACCAGCCTCAAGGAAACAACTCAAAAACATTCAAACTCATGGAGACTGAAGAGCATGCAATTAAACAATGAATGGGTCAATAATGAGATTAAGGAATAAATCAAAAAGTTTCTGGAAACAAATGTAAATGAACATACAACAGTTCAAAACCTATGGGAAAGAGTGAAGGCAGTCCTGAGAGGAAAGTTCATATCAATACAGGCCTACCTAAAAAAGATAGAAACATTTCAAACAACCTGAGACTACATGTACAAGGTCTAGAGAAACAACAAAGCCCAGAGTGAGTAGAAGGAAGGAAATAATCAAGATCAGAACAGAATTAAATGACAGAAACTAAAAGAACAATTCAAAGAATCAATAAATCCTGGAGCTGGTTCTTTGAAAAGGTAAACAAAATTGATAAACCTTTAAGCAGACGCATCAAGAAAAAAAGGGAGAGGACCCAGATAAAATCAGATAAAAGAGGAGAAATTACAACTGATATACAGAAATACAAAGGATTGTAAGAAATTACTATGAACAACTATATGCCAAGAAATTTGAAAACCTGGGTGACATGGACAAATTTCTAGAAAAATATAATCTTACAAAACTGAATCAGGAAGCAGAAAGCCTGAACAGACGGATAACAGCTGGTGAAATTGAAGCAGTAATCAAAAAACTCCCAGTAAACAAAAGCCCTGGACCAGACAGTTTCAAAGAATTTTACAAAACATTTAAGGAAGAGCTAACTCCTGCCCTTCTCAGACTATTCCAAAAAATCCAGGAAGAAGGAAGACTCCCAAACTCTTTTTATGAGGACAGCATCTCCCTACTCCCAAAACCAGATAAAGACACAAGAAAGAAAGAAAACTACAGGTCATTATCACTGATGAATATAGATGCTAAAATCCTCCACAAAGTATTGGCAAATTGCATACAGTAATACATTAAAAAGATCATACACCATGATCAAGTAGGATTCATCCCGGAAATGCAAGGATGGTCCAATATTTGCAAATCAGTAAATGTAATACATCACATAAAAGGAAAAACAAAAATCACATGATCATATCAATAGATGGGGAAAAAGCATTTGATAAGGTATATCACCCATTTATAATAAAAACACTCAGCAAAGTGGGAGTAATGGGGGCATACCTCGATATAATAAAAACCATATATGAAAAACTTACAGCCAACATCATACTCAATGGGCAAAACCTAAAAGCTTTACCACTATGATCAAGAACAAGACAAGGATGTCCATTTTCAACACTTCTATTCAACATAGTATTGGAAGTCCTAGCCACAGGAATCAGACAAGAAAAAGAAATAAAAGGCATCCAAATTGGATAGGAGGAAGTAAAACTGTCATTGTTTGCAGATGAGATGATAATATACATAGAAAACCCTATAGACTCCACCAAAAAACTATTCAACCTAATAAGTGAATTTGGCAAAACAGCAGGATACAAAGTCAATATTCAGAAATTGAAGGCATTTTTGTACACCAACAATGAAATACAAGAATCAGAAATCATGGGAAAAATCCCATTTACTATAACAACAAGAAAAATAAAGTACCTAGGAATAAACTTCACCAAGGAAGTAAAAGACCTATACTCAGAAAACTACACAACACTGAAGAAAGAAATTAAGGAAGACACAAATAAATGGAAGCATATACCATTTTCATGGATTGGAAGAATTAGCATCATCAAAGTATCCATACTACTCAAAGCAATTTATAGATTCAATGCAATCCCTATTAAAATGCCAATGACATATTTCATAGATAATAGAACAAACATTTCAAAAACTTATATGGAACCATAAATGACCCCAAATAACCACAGCAATTTTGAGAAAGAGCAAAGTAGGAGGGATCACAGTACCTGGCATCAAACTATATGACAAGGCCACTGTAATCAAAACAGTCTGGTACTGGTATAAGAACAGACACATAGATCAGTGGAACAGAATAGAGAGCACAGAAATAAACTCAAGTCTCTGTGGTCAATTAACATTTGACAGAAGTGGCAGAAACATAAAATGGAGTAAAAATAGCCTCTTCAACAAATGGCGTTGGGAGATCTGGACAGCTACGTGCAAAAAAATTAAACTCGACCACCAACTTATACCACACACAAAAATAAACTCAAGGTGGATAAAAGACTTAAATACAAGTCATGACACCATAAAAGTCCTAGAGGAGAATACAGGAAGGAAAACCCCAAATAATGCACGCAGCAATATTTTCGCAAAATGTTGTATGCATATTTTGGAAAATGTTAATTTTCTTTACATCACAGGAGATTTCACCTGATAATGATTGATGATAACTATCTTCCACGTGTGTTTAATGATGAATAATAACTGACCTAATGAATTTTGGGTAGTATGCTCAGTACATGTTCATTGTATTTAATCCTCAAACCCATCCTATAATGTGGGCGCTAGCATTACCCCATTTTATAGACGACAAAGTTGAGGTTTACAGAGATAAAGCAGTATTGCTAAGGTCACACAGATGGTAAGCATTGGAATGCCATTTACCATTTGCTGAAATGTAGTCCAGGCAATCAGAATCCCAAAGCAGCAGCAGTTTTACTGTGTCCTTTTAGTGATTGAATTACTATTCTTTAGACTTAGTATCTGGCCCATGGAAATTTCTGAATAAAAACATTTGTGTTCCTTTTTTCAGCGCTCTTTTTTTCCCTAAGCTCCACGTTAATTGTTATTTTTCTGTAGTTCTGTACTAGGCTGATGATACATGCTGGCTCATCTTAATTGACTTAAGTACTTTTTTATGTCTCAGTAGCAAATTTTGGAATCATCTACTATATGTTGATTTTCACAAGTTTCTTTTTAAAATGGGATCTTTTGTTAGCCTTACTCCATGAATTGTAGGCAGTTCCTTTCTGTAGCTATTTCAGAACTGGTCATATACTTTATCATTCAGTACTGTTAGCATTAGATTTCTTTTGAAATATATTAATATGGGAATTATATTTATAGCACTTATGGAGATAATTATGTACCTCATTTACTTAAGGATATGTTTTTTACAGACATTAGTGTTCTGGTACAGAATTTTAGCCTTTATGCTAAGTTTATTGAGGAGATACATTTTTCTTGAGGTAGTTATGTGTGGGCCCTCCAGAGTATCGTGTATCAGTGCATTTTGTTTCAGCAAGTTAGATTTACTAAGACTGTATCAGTGAGTCTTTAACTTAGAGTTTTTTCAGCTCATTGGAAATAATATAGTGGTAACTGCAGGGTAATAAAAAAACTCTCCCAAATTTAGATTTTGGTTATTAAAATATTAACATCTGAATGTTGAAGAGTTGATATTTTATTAAGATGAAATTATTGATATTTCTTTACTTACTGTATTTCTCTTAGGAGGTGATACGAGGCTGTGCTGCAAAGGTAAGTAGTTTTTATTACCAAGAAGATAACTTTAAAACTGTAGTTTACATTGTGGTGCACCAAAGAATTAAAATGTACCATTCATAGATTTCCATAAAACTTTTACAAAAGTTAATTTGATATTTTCCCTATTTGAGTTTGAATTTATCAAGGAATTATATCACTGGGACCTGAGAATTTAGGAAGCTTCTTTGTATTTTTTTAGATTTAAGAATACTAAGCTGTTGGGATATACTCTCAGTAAAGGACCAACAAGGTCATTTTATTTTCTGAAAAAATATTGCATGATACTTAAGAGGGGAGACACTAACACAGTTTCAGTGGTTGTTTCCTGAGTAAATTGTATAAGCCTTGAGTGTGTGCAAACTGCATATAATTAGCAATGATATATTATACTAATAATGCTTTTGATCATTCATAGCAGTATTTCACACTTCTTTCCCATTTAACTCTGTAACAATCCTGAGAGACAAACTAGATATTATTCCAGTTTTTGAAAGGAGGAATCCGAGATTTATTTAGGTTAAGTGATTTACCTAAGACCCCAAAGTTAATCTAAACATAGAGAAACACAAAATAGATCTTGAACTTTAAACAGTTTCAGCTAAATTGTATTGAGATGCTTTCAACACAGCAGCTTTCTTCCTTTTACAAGCAAGTGTGTTTTATGTACAACCTTTAACTCCGTTAAGAAAATACATTTTAATGTATAAGAATTGGAATGGTACCACGTGTTCATCCTTTCCTCTTCTGTCCACTCCCAAAATTAAGTTAAATAATTAGACATCTGTTCATTTATCAAATGTAATTATATGTGTCACAGAGCAAAATGGTGAGCTATCCAGAAAGGAAAGAATGAGAATGGTGTTGGTGTGTTCAAAGGCGGCTTTATATAATGTCTGTGCAGTGGGAATACTTTTTTATTCAGTGAACACCTACTGCTGTGTTGCAGGCACTGGGAATACAGAAATAAGAAGGCTACTGCCTCTACATGGGGCATCTTACGGAGGAAACGTCAGAAAACACTGGGCTTACCCCATCACTGAGCTGTTCAGTATCAGTCAGAATCTATCACTTTTTTACCTAATTATCACAAGTCAACGGATATGGAATATAGACAAGGGGAAGGAAGACAGAGGAAACAAGAGAACACGCTGTGTCCTGCTTTGGGCCGCTGGTGGCCAGGAAACTTGTTCCTGATAGCAATGATTGGTGTAGTGATTGTAGCTCCAAGCTTACAGATCATCCTAAGTATGCGTAGTGTATAAAAACTGTTTATTCTCTGATTAGTAATTCAGAGCTACTTTTATTTTAACAAATACACTGTGTACCTTCTTTTGTAATGCTCTCTGTCCAGAGTGTAGTGTTCTGCACATGTTTGGCAGGCTTTATGGAGAGTGTCCTTTGCCAACCTGGAAACTCCCTGAGGGTGGAGGATTGTCATGTTGTTCATCTTGATATCCCTGTTATTTGACAAAAGTAGAATAAATGCTTATTGAAAATATGGTATATTTGCAAATTAATTGAGGTCTGGAAAGATTAACCTTATTAGTGTCTTTAGATTTTTTTAAAATATTGAGCTAATTCACATTTCAGAATGTTTACCCTTTGAAAGTGTATGATTCACTGGTTTTTACCATATTCAGAGTTGTGCAACCATCACTACTATCTGATTGTAGAACTTTTGAATTCCCTCCAAAAAGAAACCAAGAAACCCCATTTATCTTAGCAGTCATTCTTGATTTCTGGGTGTGCGTGTGCACACATACACACAGAGGGAGAAGGAGGGAGAGGGGAGACAGAGAGGCAAAGAGAGAGAGACTCAAATTCCTGGCAATCACTAATGTACTTTCTCTATAGATTTGCCTGTTTTGGAAACTTTAAAATGAAATTGTACAAAGTGTTGTCTTTGTAATTGGCTTCTTTAACTTAATGTTTTCAAGGTTCCTTCATTTGTAGCACATTTCAGTACTACTTTTTATTGCCAACTAAGATTTGATTATGTGGATATGTTATATTTTGTTTACCCATTCACTGGCTTATGAACATTTGGGTTGTTTTTGGCTATTAAGTATAATCCTACAATGAACATGTATGTACAAGTTATTGTGGGGGCATATGTTTTCATTTCACTAGGGAATTTATCTAGAATTGGAATTGTTGGGGTCTATGATAACTGTTTATCATTTTGAGAAGCTACCAAACAGTTTTCCAAAGTGTCTGTACCATTTTAGAATTTTGTCTTGTAATTCTATGTTTAGCATTTTGAGGAATTGAAGTGGCTGCACCATTTTAGAATCCCACCAACCATGAGTTAGGGTTCTAGTTTCTCCTCATCCTTGTTAACACACATTGTTTTCTCTTCTTTATTATAACCATCATAATGGGTAGGAAGTGATATCTCATGATTTCAGTTTGCATTTCCCTAGTGACTAATGACTTAGAGCATTTTTGATGTGCCATTTATATATTTTCTTTGCAGAAATGTCTGTTCAAATCCTTTGCCCATTCTTTTAAAAAATTTGTGCCTTCTTATTGTTTACTTTTAAGAGTTTGCTTAAGTAGGCATTCGAGCTGCTTCAGTCTGATAGCCTCCTTGTTTAATTGTTCTTAACATTGGAGATGATGAAGGTGCAGGAGATAGACAGATTTGGGATATATTTTGGAAGTAGATTCAATACAACTTGGTGATGGGCTGGATGTGGTATAAGTAAAGGAAAGAGGAATTAGGAATAACTTCTATATTGTTACTTTCAGCAATATTACAGATACTAATAGTGCGTTTTAATGGGATGCTGGAGTGGGGTTGCACTTACTAGGAGTGGAGTTTTCAATACGAATATAGCTATAAAGTAGGAAGGTGGATATATGAGTCTTGAGCTTGGGGAAGAAGGCATATCATCTTTTTTTCAGAAAGTTTTTAATTTTCATGAAATTTATTAAGGTGACATTGGTTAATTATATATGCTTCAGGTATATAATTCTGTAGTACGTCATGTGTATATTGTATTGCGTATTCACCACCCCAAGTCAAACCTCCTTCCATCCCCATTTATCCCTCCATATCTTCTTATGCATCCTCCAATCTCCCTTTACCTCTGGTAATCACTATACTCTGTCTGTGTTTAAGAGGGTTTTTTGTTTGTTTGTTTATTTGTTTTTGCCTAATCCCTTCACCTTTTTCACCCAGTCCCCCCAAGGCACCTACCCTCTAACAGCTGTTAGTCTGTTTTCTGATTCTATGAGTTTGTTTCTAATTTGTTAGTTTATTTGGTTCATTAGAATCCGCATATAAGTGAAATCATATATAGCACCTGTCTTTCTCTGACTGGCTTATTTCAGTTAGCATAATATTCTCCAGGTCCATCCATGCTGTCACAAAAGGTAAGATTTCTTTTTTTACAGCCAAGTAGTATTCCATGGTGTAAATGTGTAGTCATACTTTTTAATCTGTCAAATTGGATAAGATTATGTGAGGGGAGTGTATAGCTGAACACCCGAGGCGCTGGTCCTGGGGAGGATATAGCAGAGAAGCCTAGAGGACTGCATCTCGGGGAAAAAGGAGTGATAAACTGTCACATACTACTGAAAAAACGAGTAAAATGAGGACTGAAAATTGACCATTCTATTTAGCAAGATGATGTCCTTTGGTTTGCTGTGATGGATGCTGGTTCAGTAGGCAGCAGAGACAAAGGCACAGTTGAGGTGGGTTGAAGATAGAATGAGAGCCAGTAAAGCGGAGGCTATACAGGCAGCCTTCTAAGAAATGTTGACAGAGGAGCAGAGAAGCAGGAGCTGGAGGGGAGTATTACATGGACAACACTAAAGCACATCTATTTGCTGATGCGAATAATTCAGTGGTGATGGCAGAGTTGATAATGTGCCATGAAGGTGGTAATTGCTGGGTTCAAGTCTTAAAAAGTGTAATCCTGAATACTAATTAGAGAAACTGGCCTAAGAGAAGGGATTTTTCATCCTTTCTGATAGGCAGATGGGTAGAAACTGATGTTCAGGCATAGACTTGATGAGGGGAAAATTAAAGAGTTCTCACCCGGTCGCCTCCAAGCTGGAAATTGTTATTAGAAGTCTTGTACTGCTCTGAATTGCAATAGCCCTAGAATACCCCCACATGAGTTTAGAACTCATATATTTCCTTGGTCTTTCCTTGCTCTAAGTTTGGATTGAGGCATGTCAGAAATGACACTGCCCAGAGTCTGTTTCCATTAAGCTTTTATGATTCTTCAGAAATGGAATTAATCTGTTTTTCTCATGTTCCCTGCCATATTTATTCATATCTAGCGTATTATATAATGGGGCTCAGTCTGCCTTAAATTATAATTAATTCAGCCTGTCTTTTCCAGAATTTAATGATGAATTCTTTCAAGGACGAGCAAGCCTCGCTTGCCTTCCTTCCTTTCTCCCTTACCTTCTGCTCCTCGCTTCCATTTTTTTCTTCTTCTTTTCAGATTTACACAATATGGCCTCCACCTCTAACCTTCACATGTGTGAATTTCTACACTCCTCTGTAAGCATTTTGCAGGCTTGAGACTTCATCTTTGTTTTTCAATTATTAATATCACCTACCCTAGATAAATATGAATGCAGCCAAGCTAAAGTTTATTGGCAAATGTTGTAAAATGATCTATATTACAGTCTAATCTATATGGGATTTATTATTTAATGAAAAATAAAAAGGTTAAAAACTAGAGAATCCAGACAAAATAATTTTTTTAATCTCCTTAAAAAAAAGTTTGGATATCTTTATCATGAAGAGGAAAAAATTATGTTGAGATTTGAGTAGAATAGTGGTTTTCAATTCTTTGAAGAGTTTTAAAAATATTTTTTGTAATGCTCATAATTATTTCTTCATCGCATTGCAAGAACAAATGAAGTTGTATTATTTTAACAATATTGGGAAGATTGGCCTGACTGCAAGTAATAGTACAAGCTACAGTAGGCCACTAAGAGAAATCATGGAATTCCCTTATTGGAAATTTTAGAAAACAGGAAAAAATTAGGAAAGACATTTTCCTCCTGTGTGTTTCCTTTTCTGCTAAACTGCCACACTCACAACACTTTGGACATCAGATTTTGGGGGGGTTTCCCACACCAGCCAGTTCTGCAACACCATTGAGGTATCCTACAATTTACCTCAGTCCTGGTACTGTCTCCTTTGAGATCATGTCAGCTCTTACAGATTAAAAGTCCTGTTCCACAACTGCTCCCGTACTCCCTTCAGATGCCAATTGCAAGTCCGCAGCATTACACGTGCTTCTGACCAGTCAGTTGTAAATGAATCAAGATTCCCATGATGGCCTCCTAGGGTTTGATTAATTTGCTAGAGCAGCTCATAGAACTTAGGAAAATAGTTTATTCACTTATACTTTATTATAAAAGAATATGATAAAGGATGCAGATGAACATTCAGAAGGAAGAGATGTATAGAGCAAGGCATGTGGGAAGGGGCGTGGAGCTCCCGAGCCCTCTCTGGGCATGTCAGTCTCCCACCACCTCCACGTATGTGTCCACCAACCTGGAAGCTCTTTGAACCCCATAGTATTGGAATTTTTATGGAGGCTTCATCATTTGGGCACAATCATTTATTAGCTTCATTTCCAGCCCCTCTGCCCCATCTTGAAAATGGGGATGGGGTGTTTCCAACCTTCTAAGCATTGCTTGCTCTTTCTGGTGGTCAGCCCTCATCCAAGAGCCCACCTGGAGTCACTTGATTGGGACAAAAGACATTTCTATCATCCAGGAAATTCCAAGGGATTTAAGAGTTCAGTGTCAGAAACCAGAGTCAAAGACTAAATATTAGAACAAAAGATGCTCCTAATGTTCTTACCACGTAGGAAATTACAAGGGTTTTAATATACATGTTCCAAAAATCAGGACCAGAGACCAATATGCATATATATTTCTATTATTTTATACTCCTATTTCTAGATTTAAATTTGAATATTAAACTATGTGAACTAATGAGTTTCTTATTTTTAAGCCTGTGTAATTCTTATCAAAAAGTTACATTTGAGAAGTCTTAAGTATAAATACCTTAGCTTTGGGTAAGGTTTTAAAATATGCACTATTCACATGTATTTATTCACTTGACTTCTATCTTTTTAGTGCTACACCAACCATTTACTAAAACATGATAAAACCTGCCTCTTACCCTCACAATTACAGTCTGTTGGATAGTAATCAATAAAATAAATAAGCTCACTAAAGTGTTACCAGTGCTATGATAGTAGAAGGTATGGGACATACCGGAGAAACAGAGGAGGGAGAGGTAAATTTTGTTGGCAGAGTCTAAGTCTAAAAGGCTTTTCATACATGATGTAATACTTGCGCTGAAGCTTAAAAGAAGCGTTTATATCCACCAGGAAGGTAGTGCAGAGGTGGGGGCGCTGGGCAGCCCATTTCCAGAGGTAAGAAGAGGAACAGCATGAGCTAAGTCACAGAGACATGAAACAACCTACCATGTCTGGGAGACTATATGCAGTTTACTGTATCCAGAGCATAGGAGATGGAGCAATAAGGTTGTACAGTTAGGTAGTTGTTAAAGTACAGGAAGCTCCATGTGCGATACTAAAAAAGTATGGACTTCCCAGCTAGTGGGACACTTGATGATAGGTTTTAAGCAGAATTGTTACTCAATAAAATTAACATTTTAGAAAAGTCAACTGTTAGCAGAATAGAATAATTAGAGAAGCAGACGAGAGACAGGGAAACCAATCAGGAGACCGTTGCAGTAGCCTGCAAGCAGTAGGGAGGCCTGAACCAAAGCACTGACGACTATGGAGAAAGGATGTGATCAGGTGCCAGAGCATCAGATTGACTTGTGATTGACACTGAAGTGCTGAGACAACACTCTGGGATGATTCCCATCTTTCTGGCTGGGACAACTAGGTGTCTAGGGATAGCTTTCCCTGAGGAAGTAAATGGTAGGGGAAGTGCTAGTTTGTTCTGAACTTACTGATCAGAACAGTTTTAGATTTAAGAAATGTCGGCATAGACGGCATAGAAGGCAGGTGAAACAGTGAAAATAATTGTCGTCGCCCAGGGTGACCCATGTGGTATGAAGGAACAAGAGAGAGCCCAGTGGGCCTAGCAGAGGACACTGGCAGGCAATGGCAGAGTAACCGACAGGAATGGTTTCCCAACGACAGAGAGAGCACAGTGATCAACAGTGTTTGATATCTGAGGCCCAGGTGAATCTACTAAGATTGATCTTTTGAAGTCCAGGGTGACTTCCACTTCAGATTTGGTGTTGTGACGGAGAAAAGCTTCATTGTAACTGGTTAAAATTGAATGAAGTATATGAGTAACAGTTAACATGATATTTTTTAGGAGTTTAGCTTTCAATGAAACTTAAGGAAATTATGGAATCGGTGACAGTTTTTTGTCATTTGCTATTTGTTTTCGTATTGAAGTAGAAAGATCTATGCTTATAGCCTGTAGGGAAACAGCCCATAAAAAATTTGAAAGTAGAATTTGGAAGACCCTTTAAGGATAGTCCCAGGAAGAGATGGAGGGCTTAATCTGGAACAGAAGAGCACCTCTTCCTCTGACACTAGAAGAAAAGAGACGAGGGATGGTGCAAGAGGTACCGGTTTGTTCTTTTTGTTCCCCTTTATTTTTACTGCTCCACCTTGGCCCACCTCTACTCAGCCCCTACTGCCCCGCCCCCACCCCCCGCCTCCCGCCCTCAGCGCCCTGCTGCGTGTGTCTGTGAGTTGTATGTGTTCTTTGACTCGTCCCTTCACTTTCTTCTGTCCAGTCCCCCCTCCCCTCTCCTCTCTGACAGATGCCAGCCTGGTCCATGTGTCCATGCCTCTGTTTCTATTTTCGTGGGTTTGAAGGTAGGGATTTCAGAGGGTTCAAGACCAGTTTCCCATGAAGTAAGGAAATATATTGAGAAAATGGAGTAAAGATTGGAATAAAACCAAGAATCTTTGAGGTAATTTGGCTTTCACTGGGGCATATTTTTGGGTAAATGGTTTCAACCAGGACTAAATTTTAATATTGAGCTTCATGCGGGGGAGTCATATGGGTAATCTTCGAACCACCAGTCCTTGGTATGTATAACAAAGGCTCCAAAAGTCTTGATTAAATATTACAAATAAAACTTAGTTACACATGATTTGATTTTTAATTTGGCTTTTAGTTCATGTGGTAGCGATGAACTGATTTGAGGGAGATTTTTGACACCTTAACCTACTGTAAAAATTTCTCTTTAACATTATCAGTGTTTCTTCCTAATTCCTCATTTCGGTGCCCTGGCTTATAAGGGAAATAGCTGAAGACCTAGAGATCATGTTTTAATATCTCTTTATGACACCACAGGCTACTCATTTCTTAGGTTTTACTAACCTAGAGATCAGAGGACATAGTTAGGTGCTTTTAGAATTTGTAATAGGAGAGAGTTATGATACCAGACTGCATATACCTTGAATATCACTGGCTCAAGTTTTTTATTTAACTTGTACTTTATATTTTATAACAGATGTATGATTTGCAACAGAACATTTCCTGAGTATTTGGTGTTTTTTGCCACCAGAACTGTCTTCAAATTAAAATATTATCTGCATTGTTGTTCAAACTTAGTGGAAAAAATAAACAGCCACCTGGAGGAAGGGGGACAAATTTGTGACCATAAGTATATAGACAGTATTAGCATCTCTTCACTTAAAATTTAAAATCAATTTGTTTGAAGTTTCTTTGCAGCTTGAATGCAGTATAAATGTAAATGTAGTATATAACCTAAAGTCAGCTAAAATGATGAGACTCGTAAGTGAAGGGGACCAAAATTTTGCCACCCAAAATGTGCCTTTTGGGATGTTAATTTTTAAACAGCTTAAGGAACAACTCAGAAAGAAACTTCGACCCTGCCCCCTTTGTAGCCAAAGAGATTCTCACGGAAAGACCCGCCCCAGGAAGGGAAGCCAAGCCTATTCCGGAGCGTTAGATGGGATCAAACAGGCCCTGTTGTCCTACCCCTGCACCGCGGGTCCATTGTTTCTGGGTTGCCTAGTGGGAACTTGCCCAGCGTTTTGCTCACTTCAGCTACCTGTGAATTTCCTTTTTTCCCCATTTCCCTTCCCCCTTACTCCTTTGTCTTTAATGGCACTTGCCCACTGCCTCTTTGGGTCTCATTTTTATGGCACCTCCAAATGTGCATTTGTATAATAAACTTTGGACAGTTTTCTCCTGTTCATTTAATTATTAGCCCAGTTAGAAGGACATAGAAGGCAGGAAGAAAATTACTTTTTTAGTCCCCACATAAGTATATATGAAATGAGTGTTATATATCTCCCAAAGTTTTTAAAATATAATCACCAAAAGAGAAACTAATTGTTAGCCTGTTTTAACTTGTTTAACAGGAAAATTAATCCCCTCCTAGAAAATTAGTATTTGCATATTTTGCACAAAGGTGCTTATACCCCTGAAAGAGTAAGCAAAACAGTTTTACGATTAACTTGGCAGAAGTTCAGGTGATTTTTTTTCTTTTTCTCTATGATCAATTTCATCAAATTTGTATGCTTTTTGTTCCCCCCATTATGGAGGTAATAAACTGACTCTGGCAGACTGTGGTTTTTGCATGAAGCAAGCAGAAAAGCATGTTGTGAAAAGAGGGTATGTTGGTGCAGGGTAGACTATCTTAGTCAACCTTACTGTTGTTGTAAAATTGTTAAGCAATTCTTTTCCACGGCATGTATTTCAAAAATAGATATTGCTTCACTCTATTTAATGGTTATTATTACTTTTCTTCCTCTAAACGAAGTAGTGAATAGTGTAGGCTAGTTTTGAAAATACTCTGAGTTCTAATTTCAAATAACTATAGTAATTAACAATTATGTCAAACCTTAAAAATGGAATTATCTGCTTTATGTTGCCACTCATCACTTTATGAACATTGGATAGTTTTTAAAGAAATGTGTCAAGAAAGAGCAGACTTATAAAAATGCTTTAGGAAGAACATATAATTGTAGATTATAGTTGGGTTTTTTAACAGCATTTTATTTTTAAAAAGCAACAAGCCTTTCTGTTTGAGTGGATGCATTTAAGTATGCTATTATAGCTGGTGTTCTTTTTGATTTTAGCACAAGTAAATTTCTGAAGAGGAAGACTGAAGCATGTGTGTGTGTGTGTGTGTGTGTTGCCAGCCAGCATACATACACCTGTTCTTTTGCACCAGATTTCAAAATGCTTTGTTCGACATGTAGGATAAAAATTTTCAAGAACACAGAAGTAAAACTGAAAAAATGATTCTAAAAAGAGAAGTGGACTAAATAGTTAAGTGATAAACATATAATTTTGTATATAGTACTTCCATTTAAAAGCATAGCACTCTGGAAAATTTACTACATTATCTATATTTCTAGTTACTCCTCCAGTGATGTTAATAATAATAACAAATACTTATATAGCACTTTACTTGTACAGCACCTTGTAATTTCCCTTTGCCAACATACTCTAATATATTTCTAATTTAATGTTATTTAGTGCTTTATGGTCAGCATATGTGAACACCACTTTTTAATACTAGTTCATCTATTTTGCTCTCACAGTGCATTCCCATTGAAGCATACACACTATTTTTCTTATCTCCACTTAAAGAAGGAAAATGAAACTCAAAAATGGTAGATGATTTCATTGTTACTTTAGGTATGATATTAAATACACAGTCAACATTAACTTTGGCCAGTGTTTAATAAGGGCTCCTGATAAAATTTTTAAAGCTGGATATTTTTTTTTTAGCACTGATATGGTATTTGACCTCATCTAGCTACTTTGAAAAATATTTTTGCATTTTATAAGATGATATCATAGCAGTTTAGGAACTTTAGGACCATCTTATTATATGGTCTAAATGAATTGGCATTTTCACCAACTGTGTAATAGCCCTTTGCCTCAAGGAGAAAAATAATCTGAAATATACCATTTGCTATCACTGTTTGAAAGAAGAACAGCATTTACAAATGTTAATGAGTCAAATAAAGGGCATGTAACCACCATGTACTGTTTAATACAAAACATCAAAAAGGAATTTTTAAATACTAGTACATGGAAGTCCTCTGTGAGGTTTGATTATTAAAAAAAAGAGAGAGAGAAAAGGCAGCTATTTTCATATACAAATATTTATTTACTATAAACTGTCATTTAACATTTTGTTAATTCACAAATTACATTTTTTCAGTAAATTAGAAATTCCAGTTTTCAGATTTTTCAAAATTAGATTTTGAAAGTGATAAAAATAAAAAATAATCAATTAATAATGAATGAAACTAGATCGTTGCTGAAATCAATTCTAAGTTACAAGATGAATCTACTAATAAACATTTAATACTTTTTTGTGAACTATTCTATATTTTCCTACAATAGCTATAGTTATAATATAGTACTTCTTATGCATTTCATTTCTGTGAGACTGTTGAACTCAGAAAATCATAGTAGGTTTTTTGTTTCATGGAACATTGTATTTGCTTCAGAAATTTGATCATTATTTTAATGCTGTTTTTACACGTACATGTCTTAAGAATAAGTGTTTTTGATGCGTGGAAACTGTTTCACTCGGCAGGTTAGGTTACAGCTGTGTTATCTATGTCACCATGATGTATATAAACATGAATATTACAGGTGTTTTCAGTGCAGGCTTTTTAAAGGAAGTACCTACTGTTTTACAAAATATAAGGGAAATGTGGGTCTGAAACATTTTATCTCTTTCTTAATTGAAAGTTGTCAAGGAGTCACTTTTATTTTTTGCATTTCTATGCATAACTTTTAATTCTACTCTATTTTACATTACTAATGGCAGTTCCATAATAAACCCACTTGTTTTATGTAATAAGGCAGGTTTGCTTTAATATAGTTATGCTTTCATTACCATTGTATTCCTTCCTTGATAAAAACTATTCTGTTCTGTCAACTTTGAAAATTAAGCATATAAAGCATTACTGCTCCCTTTGACCTACCGTGTGTCATGGTTTGCATTGTAAGCAAATATTTCTCATTCGGTTTTTGCATCAGTAACCCAGGAAATTACGCTTTTGTTTCTGATTTGCCTTTCCTATTACAGGTCAACAAAAATCTCTCATTTACTTCAACATCAGCCTCCTCACAACAATCTAAGTTAAAAGAGTCAAACATGCTGGACACTCATCAGGCTCTGCGTCAGTTTGGTTTCGCACAGACTGGTGAGCCCTTTTCTTACTTTGACTGTTCTTTACAATGTTCAGATACTGTTTTTTCCAGAAATGTCATTTATTTCATTTCAGAAATACAACTTATATCATTCTAATCGTCAGTTTTCGTGCCTGAGTTACACTTTAGCATCTTTTTTTCTTTAAAAATCACTCAAGTCATTTCAAAAGCAAATTTCAGTTTGTTATCTTTAATAGTAGATATTCTCAACATCTATTCCATTAAACAGATGATAATTTAAAAATAGCAAAATGTGAGTTTTAAACATGTATACTATTAAATCTGATTCAATTTATCTTAGGTAAAAGAACCATAATTGATTTTATATGTTATAATCCATTTCAAGGAATCCAAGGCAAAATGCATTTTGGCAGAAACAGGATTCAACCTGCCAGTGATATCTTGTTTCTTCTAAGTTGGCAAATTAATAAAATATGCAAAAGAAGCTAGTTACAAAAATCTACATGAATCACTAAGTTGAAATGAACTGTGGAATTGCAAATTTTAGGCCAGTATTTTAAATTAATTTGACTAAGGTTTTCAAAGGACATCAAAGAAAACGCATCTATGTGAGAATTTGACTTTGAGATTGCAATATGGCTATTTCTGTTCATTGGCTCTATGTTTTTGACAGTATTTTATGTATTATTGAATTCCTTTATAAAAATAAGACAACTGACAATAAACAGTTATTTTGACAAAGAGAGTATAATAAGAAGAAACTTTAGCTTGAAAAGATTGACACAGTTTACCTAGAAACATGGGGACATATTACTTTTCTGCTTTGAAAGTGTTTGCAGTTTACATATGCAAGTTATGTTAATATTGCTTTATAAGCTACATATTACGGTAGGAAAATATTTGGATCAAGAACTCTTACGTTCACTCTTGGCTATACCTTTCGTTATAACTTAATACCTAAGAATATTCATTTGGAAACTAGAAATGATGTTTACATTATATATTGTTGAAGTTCGGATCACATAGCACATATGAAACTGTTTGTAAGCATAAGGCACTATATGAATATAACATACATAAATTGTAAACATGATAAGCATGTGTATGCTAGCTTTGGAAATATTTTGAGTTCTCATTTCACATCAATAAATGATGAAATTATCCCAAACATTAGAAATTTTAAATTTCTAACATTCCAGATATCTGCCAGAGGTTGGCGCAGTAGTGTTGGTTGTTCTTATGTACAGTGCACTCTCCTTTTAGACTCTTATTCTCTGCACCCTAACTCTGTACTTGGTTTGCCTTCAGACCATGTCATTTTAATGACTTGGAGGGAGGGAACCGGCCTCCACCACTTGATCCCTGTCATCTTTCTCCTGACGTCTGAAATGCTTCTGGGAGCAAGTTTTTCATTTCATACTTTACGATTAAAGGCATAGAATGGAAATGTTTGGTTGAGTTAATGTATTGATTAAAACTCACTCAAGGCGGTGTCTTAAGTTTGTCAGCTAACAAGTGTAGATGATAGATTAAAAAAATTCTTCCTTTTCTGTAGGAAAAGAGAAGATAGGATAGATAGGAAGGTCTTTGAAATGGAAGAGGGATTATCAGTGAGACAAAGAATAAAAGGAAAGCCGGGTATGATAAACACAAGCCTTATAAACTTCATGACTGTACATAGGATTGGCTCCATTTACCTTCAGTTCTCCGTGGCCAAATAGGCCTTGAGTTGGGGTGTTTATGCCATGCATGTCCCTCCCTGTGTCCACTATCTCAAAAGCACTATAATTAAGTAAGCCATATGACATACATGATAACACTGTTTCACTTGTTTTTGTTTTAGTTATTAATATGCCTGACCTCATTTTAAGGCATATCCTTCCTATAAAGTTTATTGAGATATCACTGTATAGAAGAGTTGTAAAAACAGAATATGTAGTTTGTCATATGGCCAAATTAATCCATTTTATTCATTAAGAAGCCAATCTTTTTGGGAAAAAAAGTCCTGTACTAAGAAACAGGTGAACTGGTTTCTACATCTGTCTCCATTTCTAAATGACTATAGAGTGTTGAACAACTTCTTCAGGCCTCAGTTTTCTTATCCCTATGGGTAAATAAAGGCCCCAGATTTGGTGAGTTTCTGTCTTAAAAACTCTGTGATTCTATTTCGTGTTCAAACCAGCTTTAAGAAGGGATAAATAGTTAAGTTTATACAAATAGTTAATACAAATAATCTATTAGAATCTAAAATATAAAAATAAACTCTGCAGATAGATTTTGCAGTAAGTTTTTCAGAGTTTCAAGAACGCTGCCCTTACTCATTCTAAAATTACTTTCAGTGGCTTCATTGTTCAAGACCCTCATCTAAGTATATGTACTAAATATCACAGCCTCTGCTCTCAGGGATCTTACAGCCTGGCTGGGAAAACAAGTGAGCATGCAGCAAGTTCTTTCAAATTTTTTCAAAAGTTTCAGAAATTTTTTCAGGGATAGTTTCTAAAATCACAGTATAAACAAAGTGGCACTGAATAAAGAGGGATAGAGCAGCTAAGAGGCTTCTCAGATGTTACATGTCCAAACAGAACTCCTGGTTTCCTGCCCCTAAACTTACTTTCACTTCCATTTCCCCTGCCACACAACAGGTCTTCCAAATCTTGGCACTTTTACCCCACGTTGAGGTAAAACTAGGAGCCGTCCCTGATTCCTCCCCTCTACTTCCCTGCCCCACTCTGGTCTCTTAGCTTATTCTCCCCACAGCAGCCAACATGATTCTTTGAAAAACAAATTAGATAATGTGACTACCCTGCGTAAAACCCTTAAATGGCTTTCTCTCACAGTTAGAACGAGTTCAGCGGTCCTAACCTCCCGTGATCTTACCTTTGTGTTCATCGTAGGCCTCATCCTCAAGTGGGTGTTCAGGAGAGAGCCCACGGGCCAAACAGCATGCCTGGAAGAGAGCTTGGCATAGCTAGGGAATGGTTTGAGTTGTAGTTCAGCTGGAGGAAATGGTGAGATGGATGCATTCCGGTAAAACTGAGTCTGCAAAGGTAGATTGGGGTTAAATTGTGTTCTGCTGAGGAATTCACATTTTGTTCTCTAATCAAATGGAGCTCTCCAAAGGTATGCATGTAAAAGATGATAAAATGTATTTTTAAGAAATACAGCTATTGACACAAGGTGATGGCACAATGGAGTGGAGGCTGCACCTGGAGTTTACTGAGGTTGACTCTCCTCCCCGCTCCCTCTTCAGGCACAGAGTGCCGAGAGCCCAGAGGATGGGCCCAGGCAGGGACAGGAGCACCTGCATAGCTGGACCTTGAGCCCGCACCCAGCCTGTGCCACCCCACCTGGGCCAGCCCGATCCCAGCCACCCTTGGTCTCCTCTCATTCTGACTCATTGCCTGGACATGGCATTGCCACCACCAGGTCTCCAAAGCGGACGGCTCTCCTTCAGCCCGAGGTCACCTCCAATGTAGAGAGTTTTGACCTCTTCCCTTCCAAACAACCCGCCTTCAAAACCAGGACTCTTTGACTCTGCACCTGGGCCCCATACCCTCCACTGAGACCCCACTCAACTCTAGCCCACTTCTCAGCTTCTTGATTCTCCCCTTATTTGGAGACTGCTGACTTTCCTTCCAAATTAGTCCCTGATCACCCTCCCCAAAATATCGGCAACCTTGCCACCCCCTTCAAACGGGATTTCCTTTTGACTGACCTCCAAAGCCCTATCATGGGGGCTGTGTACCTGGTGGTGAGTGGGGTGGGCCTGGTGCCAGAAGTGCTGGCCTTGGTGTTGGACTTCCTGCTGGTGTCCTCCCTCCTGGCTTCCCTGGCCTGGCTCCTTAACCTTGACCTACAGCCTGCCGCACACTGAACTGACTAGTCTTCTGCACTCGAGTCATGGAGTCCTGCTTTCACTGCTGGCCTTGATCGAAGCCTTGGTCTGATACACTTCTGGGGTCTTTCTGCTTTCTGCTTACTGCTGCTGCTTTGCCTGAAGAGCCTAAAGCTTCTGCGGCACCGGGCCCTTCATGGGGCATTGAGGTGCCAGGGTATACTTCACCAGGGCATTCTCAATGTGGTCTCCAATGGCCATGCGTTGCTGTGCCAGGCCTGTGACATCTGTACCATTGCCATGAGCCTGGTGGCCTACGTGATCAACAGCCTGGTCAACATCTGCGTCTTTCGTACTCAGAATCTCTTCTCCCTGCCGCTGGCCCTCTGGAGCACAGTGATGGGGCCACTGTGGAGGACACCAGATGTTTCGGCTGCCTCCCTTGCTCACGTTTCCAGCAGTGCTGAAGTCATAGCCATCCTCCTGGATGCGCTGCCAACCAGCACTGGAGCTCCTGGCCTCAGCTTCCGGCCTCTTGCCCAGCTTTGTGCTTGTCACCGACCTGTGCTGCTGGCTTGCATGCTCACAGTGACGGGGTTGCACTTGGACCTCACCATGAGGCTGGCCACCTGGGTCAGTTCTACTCCCAGCCATCCTGCAACCCGCTTCGAGAGGATGTTGTGCCTCTGTCTCCCCAGCACTGGACTTAGAGGCTTGGTGCCAAGTTTGGAGCTGGTGAACCGGCCGAACCACCGTGGGGCACCTGGGACTCCCCAAGCTGGCCCTGGAAGGGTGTCCTCAGCCAGGACCTGGCAAAGTAGGGTCCAGATCAGAGGCAGAAGAGGAGGAAATCAGACTGGCCAGAGTGACAGCTGCCTGGGGCAGGGGGAGGCTCAATGAGGAGCCTGTAGCTGGGCAAGTTGTTGCCCATGGAAATTGTTGAAGGAACAGGAGGAGGGGAAGAAGGGCATCATCTGCCAGGACCAGAGCAAGATGGTGCTGCTTCTGCCCTGTGAGCGCCCATGCCTGTGCCAGGCCTGCACTGAAATCCTGATGCACCATGCAGCCTACCACCACAGGTGCTCACTGTGCCGCTGGAACATTCTCTATACCCTCAATGTCTTCCTCTGAAGACTCCCGCTCCCTCCCTGTCCACCCTTCCAGCTCCATGCTCCGCACAGCCACCTAAGCTAGGACAACATTAACACCTGATCTGTGAGTCCTGGCCTGCATCCTCCTCTGCCCCCATGGTTGTCATGCCAAGTCTCCAAGCCAACATCAAGGACATTGAGATGGGACACCCTGGAAGACTGTGACATGCGTGGGAGCAGGGTAACAGCTTCTCTTTACTTTGTCGGTCCCTGTGATGCTGAGGGTGGTGTGTGACTCTGCCAGACCCTGAGACCATTTGCTGTGACTCCCCTCCACCTTGCCAGGGCCCACCCAGGACCCAGCCTCTGGGGCTCCCCCGCTATGCTTCCAGTTTTCCTTTGGGGGATGGGCAGGTCCTATCCCTGCTCCATCCCCACTGCCTCCTGTCTTCTGCAGCCATAACACATCAATGTCATTTGGGTGTTTTGGCAACCCAAGGACCTTGGAGTAATCTTGAACCTTTGCTTGGTAGGTTTTGGGGGTAGTATCTCCCAGATGCCTGGTAGGTTTTGTAGCTAGCATCTCTCAGATGCCCTTGGAGCTACCAATTTTGCCTGTTACGTTCTTATGAGGCTCATTCCTGACCTGACCCAACAGCTTGGGCCAGGAGCGGGTATCTGCACCCAGCTTTATGACCATGAACCCTTGTACCCCAGCTCCACTGGAAGCCTCAGGAGAGAGAACCAGATTTCTATTCATAACCCTTCCACTGCACATATCACAGAGAAAAATGGCATTCCCCTTCTGTTTGTTACTCCTTGGCTCTGGGAGTGCAGACTTCACATTTCACTAGGGTCCCAACACAGCAGGGCCAGGGCTTAGGGGCATGCAGTTCTTTAAGGAGTCTTCTGGCCCAGTTTCCAGGGAATAAAGTTTTGTTGACAACTCTGAAAAAAAAAATGCAGCTGGTGTCTGAATGAGGAATGGGTTAGAGAAAAAACCTAGATACAACTCTTATGAGATACTTTAGGAACTGTTCATTAATTAGGCTTTCATTCTATCTTCTTAATTAGAAAATAATAAATCAGTTAATTCTGTTAATATTAAAACTATAAATCTTTCCTGAGTAATTTATATGAGAGAAAATTGTATAATTTTATTTATCAAATATACTTTAATAAAGCTGAGAAAAAAGAAAGGCAATTGTAATTTCAACATTCTGCATTAAATTGTAGTTAATATTGCCATGTATTAAACATGCTGTACTGCATCTCAAAACTATTTTCATACTTTAGCATGATGAAGAAAATCTCCAAAACAATAACAGCAACTTGTGTTTGTATACAAAATTATTAAGTGCTTTTATATATATCCTCTTTTGATATCTGTGATAGTGTCAGCAACAACAAGAAAAAGCTCTGAGAAGTAGGGTACACGTTAAAGTCATAAAGAGTGAAATCTTTTTAGAGCATCTAAATCAGCTGTACAGCCCACGGGCCGCATGTGGCCCAGGATGGCTATGCATGCGGCCCAACACAAAATTGTAAATTTACTTAAAACCTTTTTTTTGCTCATCAGTTTTCGTTAGCGTTTGTGTGTTTAATGTGTGGCCCAAGACAACTCTTCTTCTCCCAGTGTGGCCCAGAGATGCCAAAAGGTTGGACACCCAAAAGCTTGGAACTTTTTCCTCTTCAGTTCCTTTACAGTGAAACTGAGGAGCAAAAGGGCTGACTTGTCGGAGTTCATGTAGCCAGTAGCAGGCACACCTAAAGCCAGATTCCTCACTCCTAGCTCAGCATCACCCTTACCACCCCAGACTGCCTGTTCCTGAGAAGGACCCAAGTGCAGGAGGGAAGCCGACTGCCTGCTGAAGACCATCGGGGAGGCAGTGCCTGCAGCCACTCCTTCATTCCTGGCCCCTTGTCCTCTCACGCTACCAGGTGGCCTCCCTGGCTGTGGGTGTTGCCATTGTTACTGGCTTCAGAGGTCAGTGATGTATTGCCAAGTATTAACCTGAACGGTACTAACTATTTGGAATAGGTATTCTTGTAAAACTGAGGCATCAAGGAGGTATTTTCTGAGGATTAATGAACTTGTTGGGGGGGGGCAGTTTTTGGCCTTTAAATATAATTCTGCGTTTGCAAGTTACTAGATTCTTTTAGCAAGCTTGGTTTTAGTGAAACTGGTGTTTAGTCTTCAGTCAATTCAAGAAGTTCTCCACAGAGAAATTTTGTTCTGTGGCAGTTTGTCAAAGTCTCAGAACCCATTCAACCATCTCAGGAGTCCTTATTATAGAAGTAAATTTTTAAATGTGGGGTATTCAGTAAAAAATAAAATTAATTAATGTTGGGGGAGGGTGCAAATTAGCCAGAAGTGCTTATCCTTTCGGCAGTGGGGTAGTTGTATCACCTTTGTGTGCATGTTTTATTTTTAAGAACTTGGGTTTATCTTTTCACAGTGTTGTGCTAAATTCAATTCATATTTAATAGATGACTCATACAAAATGAAATGAATCATTTTATTAATATAATCTTCATTTCTTCTTTTTTAATTGTTGACTTGGAGTTTGATGAGGGAAGCAGAGTATAACTTGATTTTTAAAAACAGCCAGTAGTTTCTGTCTTCATATTTTTTTGCTCTCTCCATTAGGTCACATAAACATATTAAATTTGATAGCCAGTCATTAAATCTAACTTTTTACCATATCCTAAACAGTCAAGATATTTGATTTAAACAAAATTGTAACATCATTCTAATGACCTCAGTATTGGTTAAGAAACCTGTAAAGTTAACTCTAACACTTTACATTTGGAATAGTATTTGAAGAGCTGTCATTTTCTATTTATTTTGCATGTCCTTGGCAAGTTTATACTTGTTCCCTTGACCAGGAATAAAATATTAAAATTAACCCTTAAAATTACGAGCCATTTTTTCCAGTTAAATTTTATTTTTATTGTTTTAAAGATTTCCTTATTTCTTAAGGTTTAATTTTTTTATAGAGAAGTGCAAAACTTTTAAAATAACTGAAATGTAAGATGAATTCTTCCTGGGTCATAATTTCACCAGAGAGTCCGTCATATCCTTATATAACCCATTGTAGAAGGTAGATCACAAGTAAGCTGGAAACAAGATGGTTCTTGTATTTCAAAAAAAAAATTTTTGGCAAAAATTAGGAATTCGAATAACTCTCAATAAACACAGTTGATGTTAAAAGGGGGTTTCCATTTTAAGAAAGGTAAAGTGAACTTCAAAGAACTTTCTCATCCCATCAGAATTGACAGTGTTTTCTGTTAGTATTGCTTAATGAACTTTAAACTATTAATTGAAAAGGAATTTTTTATTGAATTCTGATTCCAAACCTTAGAATTCTAGGACCTAAGTTTAGGTGGTAGGATGGGTGAAAGGAATTAATTCACTACCATAGATGAAGATAATCTCCTACAGAATTAACTGATTTTCTGTAGACAGATATCCTTAAATGTGCTTTATGGAGCTAAAAAGAATAAGGCTTATATTACACAATTTTGAAAAGCAAGATTTTGTTGAATATGAATTCAGGACATGTGCATTATGATGGAAAAAGCAGAGGCCTTTGGGTCACAAGACAGGAGAGCGGGACCAGAACCCTAGTCAGCACTTCTCCGCGCTGTTATCTTGGGTAGTTGACTTTATCTCTCTGGGCATACTGTCTCTATTTTTGACTTCATTTAAATTTCCTACTTCACAGAACCATGAGGATCAGAAAAATATTTTAAGTGCTTTGAAATGTATAAGATATTTATGAGACTAATGAGACTAGTGAGACTAAACAACATGAGTTTTTATTAGAGATTCTTTCAATTTTTTTTTTTTTATGTTTGAAATTCTGCAATTTGCATTGTGGCCAAAGGAATGGAGGAAATCTTGTTTTAAGACATGATTTAATAAAATGTGTTAAGTGATTATTATAGGAAAAAAGAACATGTCAGAGAGGCAAATAATGGATGTAGAAATTTTAGAAGCATGCCAAAAAAGACATTAAGATGAAGTAATTTTAAAAGGAAAGTTTTCAAACAAGCATCTCAAACTTTAAATAATCCACTAGAAACCACTTAACTTTTAAAATTCTGGCTTTCCACATAAATACCAGTCCACACAAAACCCCTGGAGGTGAGACTATTTTTGTATTTGGATTATTCTGGACACTGAGCAAAAGACCTTGAACATGTGAGTTTTTTTCCTTTAACATATTACTGTTTTATATTTCCCTTCCACAAAGACTAACATTTCATTTGTTCAACTTTTTTTTTTTTGGTATTGTTCATAACTGGATTCTCTAAAATTGATATTTGTTAAATTAAAGGTATAAGGTACCATTTTAGTAACCAATATCAGAATTTCACTAGGAATTCTCCAGTGAGCTGAGTTAATCCACTTATTAAAGATTAAAACTTACCCTCACAGGATTAAAAGCCTCTTTATTTCCTGAATAATATCATATGAATTAGTAAAGTGTTTCTGATGCTATTAAGAAAGTATATTCTGCATATTTATCATTCCCTGATTTAAAAATCATTTTTATGAACTCTATTAAATATTAATATAATTAATGAATTGTTCTCATGCACAGGGAATGCAGTTAGTATTAATGTCCCATTGAGATATTAAATTCCTCCTAATATTCTCAGAGGGGAGAATATGAATGCAAACTTTTCTCATTTAAATATGCTGATTTTAATGAGCTTAAATGTGCTATTTTCTAGCCATTTATTTTGTAAGAAGCTACTTTATATGATATTTATGTGGTGTATATAGTCCCAACCTTAAAATTCTCAGCCCTTTTCCTCAATCTGTTAAACATAGAAAATTTACTTGAAGCTATTCTTTTCCAGTCACATTTGTGTGTGGGGGGAGTGGGGTGGATGTTTGGTTTATGAACCTACTAAATTTAGTTGTCAAAACATATTGTAGTATTTGCCCAGTGGATTAATTTTAAAAGTAAAATAATTATATTCATATTCAGTGAAAATTTAAAAAAAGCAACTGAAGACCATAAACTATAATTTAAATGAGATCTTCTTGACTTCATATATATAAAAACTATGTAATTTAATGCAAACATAGCCTAAATATAAGCCAGATTATTGAATTTGTATTTTATAGATTCATAAATGATGGATTCAATCATAGATGGTCTGATGATTAGCAACTGATGTATTAACTTTTAAATTTGTTTTATAGTCTGAGGATTTATAGAAATTATTTACATACAGCATCTTATATTTAAAGGTCTAATGTAAAACTTTTGAGAGTGTGGGAAAATTGAACAGAACTGTTGTAGTGTACATGACTCTCAAGAGAGAAATCCAATCACTGAAAAGACATTCATCCTCAAACTTGTGTAGCAGGATAGGTAAGCTAACCACTTTTTGTCGTATATGTGACAGAAATGTAACGACTGCCATTAATGAGCTTACGTTTCCTGAAAGAAGCTTTTATATTTTATTCTTCTGCCTCATTTCTTAAGATATTACCGTTCTTTCACTTAGAAACTGGATTCATCCTTGACTCTTCTCACTTCCTTTATTGAACTAGTTAGTCTCAGACTCTTCTCATTTCTTTATTCTAAATTTCTCTTCACTAATCATCCTTTCAATCTTTATGGTTTCTTTCTTGTCCTGTTTGTTCCTGTTTTCTAGTATCAGTTTTGTGGATGTCATTATATGTTTCTAAATCTGAAAGCTCTTTTCTCCTAATTGATGTTTCCTCTGTGTTCAGCTATTTCATCTGTTTATATATCCTGTTTTCTTCTTTCATGCCAATTGATTTTTTGTTTGTTTCTGATGACCCTTGGCATCTGTCTGTTTTTAAAAATGGCCCTGGCCTGGTGGCTCAGTAGGTTGGAGTGTCTTCTTGTAGAGGTTGTGGATTCAGTCCCTGGTGAGGGCACATACCTAGGCTACAGGTTCATTCCCCAGTTGGCCAGGGCACATATGGGAAACAGTGAATTGATGTTTTTCCCTTTCCCTCTCTCCCCCGCCCCTCGCAAATCAATGAACATGTACCCTGGTAATGATTTTTTTTTAAAAATGGAGGACTAGGTACAAATATGGTGTCTCCCTTCTGTTGTGTAAATAGCTCTGTAATCTCACTATTTGTTCACCTTACCAGAAAGGCTGTTGAGAACTTTGTGTATATAGCTAAGACATTAGCTGGCAGCTTATATTTAGGGTAAGCAGGCAAGATAAATGAGCCAGGCTATCAGAATGAGAATAAGTAGAATATTTATTTGTCAGAATGAGAATAAGTAGGACAGCAGTACCCACTCTACAAGTCTTTACTCTTCCCAAATGCTTTGTCAAATATTATTTTTAGAGACAATGCCACTGATTTTTTAAATCTGATGTGAATGCTCAACCATCCATTTTATGTGGAACCTGCAGCCTGTTTGGGTTATTTTTTACATACAAACCTTCATTTATTTTTCCTGGGATTCGTTTTATTTTGTCACCTATACCAAAAGTGCTGAATCTGTGTTGCAGATCCCCTGAGTTTCATTGTCAGGTAGATTCTGTATCTACTGCAGCCTGCCATTATGTTTTCAGCAGTGTGTTTCTAATCACTTTCCATCTTCTATAAATATGTTTAAATGTGTAATGTTTTTGTCAAGCTCACCAGTGACTTTCACATTGCAAATTCCCATAGTCAGGTCTTTATCCTTCTTTTACTTGATTTCAGCAGCACTCGACACATTCGATCTCTTCTTATACACTGATTTCCAGGACACAACATTCTCTCTTTTCCCGTCTCCTTAGCAACTACCTTTTTTTTTTCTTTCAGTTTTGTTTTGTATCAGTTTCAGGTGTATAGCTTAGTGGTTACTCAATCATGTACTTTACAGAGTGGTCCCCATCATATTTCCAGTACCCCAACTGGCACCATACATAGTTATAATATGGAAGATTTCATATTCCAATCATCATAATTGTGCAGATGTTATTAATAAACAATATTGATTAACTTGAATAGGGCCTCTAAAATTTTCTTAATTTTATATTTAAATCGATACGTGATGATGTGATAACACTTAGCCAAGCAATTGTATACACCTGAATTTAGATCCAGATTCTGATACTTATGTTATGACCTAGAGCAAGTTACTTCATCATAGCGACTTGCCATTTGAAAACAGAGGATAGGAGAGTGTTTACTGCAAGTGAAAGTTTTCAAATTAACCTATGTTAGACTTACGATGCAATAAGAATTATAGGTATTATCTTTGAGTATATTCAGAACTATTTTAATTATTTTAAATATATTTTATTGATTACTAAATGATAGCTTTGCTGGGTAGAGTAACGTAAGTTGTAGGTGCTTGCTTTTCATCACTTTCAGTACTTCTTGCCAGTCGCTTCTAGCCTGCAAAGTTTCTTTCAAGAATTCAGCTGACAGTCTTATGGGAGCTTCTTTGTAGGTAACTCTCTACTTTTCTCTTGCTGCTTTTAAAATTCTCTCTTTATCGTTCACCTTTGGCATTTTAATTATGATGTGTCTTGGTGTGTTTGTCTTTGGGTCCATCTTGTCTGGGACTCTCCGTGCTTCCTGGACGTGCATGTCTATTTCCTTCACCAAATTAGGGAACTTTTTTCATTTTTTTTTTTCAAATAAGTTTTCAATTTCTTGCTCTTCCTCTTCTCCTTCCAGCACCCCTATGATTTGGATGTTGGTATGTTTGAAGGTGTCTCAGAGGCTCTGTAACCTATCATCCTTTTTTTGTATTCCTTTTTCTTCTTGCTGTTCTGATTGAATGTTTTTTTCTTCCTTATGTTCTGAATTATTGATTTGATTTTCAGCTTCATCCACTCCACTGTTGGTTCCCTGTAAATTTTTCTTTATTTCATGTAGGGTAACCTTCAGTTCTGCTTGGGTCTTTTTATGCTGTTGAAGTACCCAATGAGTCCCTTGAGCATCCTAATAACCAGTGTTTTGAACTCTGCATCTGATAGATTGCTTATCTCCATTTCGTTTAGTTCTTTTTCTGGAATTTCGTTCTGTTCTTTCATTTGGGCCATATTTCTTTGTCTTCTCATTTTGGAAGCTTCCCTGTATTTGTTTCTGTATTAGGTAGAGCTGCTTTGACTCCCTGTCTAGTAGCATGACCTATTGTAGAAAAGGGCACCTGTAAGTTGGATGGGGAGGGGCCTTAGGTAATCAGCAGTGTGGGGCAACCCGTGTCACCAGTCTGTAGCTCTGTGTGGGGATGGTTCAGAGAGGGGACAGTGCCACTGCCTGGCCTCTGGAGTTTTGTCCAGGAGGAAGCTGTCTCCCAACACTCACCCTGATGCCAGGCACTTCAGTTTCTTCCCATATACCACTGGTGCCCTTCCTGCTATTGCCCTGGTGCTGAAGAGAGGGAGTGAGTCTGCATAAGTCCTAAGTCCGTTGCAGGCCCTTTAAGAGGACACTCCTGAGAATCCCAGTTTCTTCTGCTACCCCAACCCCCACTGCTTTTTATAGCCAGAAGTTATGGGGACGTATCACCCTGGCACTGGAACCCTGGGCTGGGTGGTCTCGTGTGGGGCTGGGATCCCTCACTACCAAGGTATCCCTCCTGATTTTTATCTACCACACATGGGTGTGGGACTGCCCATTCCACATCTCCACATCTCTGTCCCTTCTACCCATCTGGATAAATATGACTTCTTTAATTCCTTGGTTGTTGGCCTCCCATACAGCTTGATTTCGTGACACTTCTGGGTAATATTTACTTTATAGTCTAGTTATAATTTTTGCTGTGGTTGTGCGAGGAGGCGAGCTGTGTTTACCTACATCTCCATCTTGCCCAGCTAATTATTTTTTAATCTTTATTGCATTTTTTCCATTACCATTTAGTCCCCGTATACTCCTCTCATCCCAGCAATCACCACACTGTTGTCCATGTGTCCTTTTTCCTTTTTACCTGATCCCTCCACCCTCTATATTTTAATCATTGAACCTTTTTGTTTTAAGTTAATTCAACTTCCCACTAAATTTTAGAAAGACAAATGACTATGTTTTTATATTTAAACTTTGTCAATGTCTTATGTTAATATCCATAATCCTCTAGTATAACTGTCCCCAACCTTTTTGGCACCAGGGACTGGTTTTGTGAAAGACAGTTTTTCCACAGAACGGGGAAGGAGGGGTGCTTTTGGGATGATTCAAGTGCATTATAGTCAGGCTCACCCCGTGCTGTGTGGCCCGGCTTTGAAAAATGACCCAGATGCAGTGCCGAACCTCAACCTGGAGGGTGGGAACCCCTGATCTAGGACATATATGTGTATTTCCAAAATACAAGTTCTAGGCACACTGATTAAACATTTTTAAGACAATAGTGGTTTTTATTATCTAACTCTAAAGTGGGAGACTTGAAAGGTTTCTATTTCTTTATCAGAACATAGTTTATATCATGGCGAAGGCAGTGAATGTTTTGAATTTACTGCCGCGCCTCCAAGGTGAAATGGAGCCGTCGGTGCCCCGAAAAGCGGGGCAGAGGGAGAGTTACAACAGCTCCTCAGGGCGCAGCAGGCAAGGTGAGAGAGGGAAGGTTGTAAAATGGCTAAATTATTTGTGACCAGGCACTCCTTTATTGTTTGTTTTTGTAGGTTAAGGATAAGACTACATTTAGTATTGTTTACTATTAACCATATGATGCATTTTACTATTTTTATAATCTCTAACTGAAATTGGCAACTTTTTAATTTTTAAGACAATTGGGCATAAAAAATATTAGTGTAGGGTATTGTTCCAAATATGTAATTTTAAAAGTAGATTCTTCCATAATATTTTTTTCTGATAATAAAATTAATAATATATGGTCTTGAAGAAAATGAGTATTCTAATGTTGAAACCTTTCTTCAGTTGCTAAATATGATGGTTACTTTTAGTTTTTCAATGTTATAAGGAATGTATCTGTATATCAAAATGTTGTCCACATCTCTGATAATGAACAATATTTCAATTTATGTTTAAAAGGCCAAATCTACTCCATATTAATCATATTTATTTCTTCTCTTTATATACATGCATATTAACATTTTGCATATTTCAAATCCCTGTCCATTCCAGCCTTTATGTTCTGTGATTCTCTGAAAAATGATGTTTTTAAAACTAGTAATCATTTTATATATACTAATTTTGCTTACGGTAGGCACCGCTAAGAACCAAAGAAGTAGCCCTTAATGTTTCCTCCTCTGGTCAAGGAGAAAAAATAAAATATTTTCCATTTATATCATAAAAATAATAATTTTTGTTTCTTCATAAATTTCTTTGTCCCAAAGTAACTTTTTAAAAATTAAATCAATAATAAGAAACACTTTTGTTTTTAAACATTTTGGTTTGTGTCTACTGAAGGCCCTGGAAATTCATAGGAAGACCCTGGAAATGCAGAAGAAAAGGGACTGTCTAAATTAAGTTCTAGTTTACTTGAACTCAGTTGGGTTTTCTAAATCTCACAGTAGCCCTAAGGTTTCCCTTAGACTAGCTAAGTGCATACTCTTGCATTTTGTGGTTTAGTCAGTTTGGTCTGGATAGTGAACAGTCTGTGATATCATAGAATTTACTGGTAATGTTTTCTGGAAATGAATATCCATCATTTATGAAAATGTCAACTAACAATGGAAAGTGGGTTTAGGAACCAGACCTTGTGGTAATGAAAGAGAAGTCTACGTAATGTTGATTCGTATTTGCCAGAATTTTAAATGTGTTTTCAGGAAGCTTCCTTGAATGAAAATGTAAAGAATCCGTCTCTGTATATTTCCTAGCAACTTGCTGGTGAGTTTGAGAGCAAAGTCAATGACAGATATGGAAACTAAGAAATGAGTAACTGAAGTGACTGGTCATTTTTCAAAAATAATTTAAGAGGTTTTTGCATTGTAAATGCTTATTAAGTAAAAAGTAGAATATTGTTCTAATTTTAAGCAGCTTACTTTTTTCCCTCAACTTTCTCTACCATAAAATCAACTGTAATTTCACAAGGATTAAAATTGAGAATGATTTTTTACTAATATCCATTTTTTTTAGTAAAACCAAAAATACTATATTTTAGTGGAAGCACCCTAACAAAAACTATTAACCACTTTAAAAAGTAAAAACCTTTAATAATTTATGAAAAATTAATTTATAGTTCATCATCCAATGTTTATGGAGAACGTACTGTGTGGATTGGCCATGCCCTGGAGAAATGGAAGATAAAATACTACCCTGAAAAGTCCTCCCAGGGTAGCTGGAGAATTCAGCTGGCAAAGAAATAGCTACAGTAATAGTGGGGTCGAGTTCAATAGACAATAAGCATACACTAAGGGAGCACAGAGAAAGAAAGAAATCTGATTAAATATATTATCCTGCTTAGAATTCATTGTTGTCTACGTAATATGGAACTGTATTGTCCAATTAGGACCCTTCCAAATGATAGTTTAAGACTAGGAATCTGGATTTCTTGCAGTCTACTATGTTACAAGTTATGTAATAATCTTAGTTACTATGCTGCATGCTTGAAATCTGCCTCCCAAGGGTGTTCTGATATTCTGGGAGGAGTGAATAATTACAAAGCACTTCACTTTCTTTCATATCAATGTGTATGAGTGACTGTGTGTGTGTATGTGGTATATACTTGCCCTGCTTTTGAAAGGAACCAAGTCTTTCACATCTCACAGCTGTTAAATTTTGTCTGAGCAAAATAGGTTTTTAATTTTGACCAGTTCAAAATCGACAAAGTTCAGGGTGGGGTGGGGCTTTGGAGAAATTATCTCTTGTTTTTCTTCTTTATTTTTGTAGTAACATTAGGAAGCTTGATATTTAATGTCATCTCTGCCTTTTTAATCTGTATATATTCAAGAGAAGATTTAACAAAGAGTTGAAAGTAAAACACTTTAAAATCCAATGTTAAAGGCAGCTATAAATGCATAGTATAGCAGTTAGGCAAATTAATGTACCTCTCAATATTTATTGAACTTTTACAGGGAAAAGGTTGATATAGCATGATAAGCACATTTTTAAAAATGATTTCTCTTTGCTTTGAGTTATGGAAATCATTTTCTAAATTATCATGCTTATGTTCAGAATTGACATTTATTATCTGTCCCTAAAATAAATTATATTTTTTATGGATAGACCTGAGAAAATGAGTTCTAAGCTTCCTGCAGTCGCAGTACCATACTGGTGTAATAAATAAAAATACTTTTTCCATTATTAAATCCTTACTTTAACTTTGTCTTTTTTGTTTGTTAATTTGTTTCTTTGTTTTTAATACTAAAAGATGTTTAATTCCTGCATTTGCAGATACTGGGAATGCAAGATTCATTCATACATTCAGTAAGTACCCAGTGAGTACTTACTTTGTCCCAGGCACTGTTATAGGTGTTATGTGAATGTATCTGTGAACAAAACAGGTAAAAATCCATGTCCTTGTTTAGCTTACCATCCAGTGATGAGAGACAGACAGTAAGCAAACGAACAGGGAATAAAAAGCAAACAAAGCAGGGAAAAGAGATAAGAGCAAACTGGGGAGTGGGATTATTTGCTGTTTTAAATGAGATGGTCAAGGAATGCTTCACAAAGAGGCTGACATGAGCAGAATTTTGAAGGAGAAAGAAAACTCTATCATCCGGGTGACATAGCATCCCTAACTGAGATCCTGAGTTAGGAATACGCTTGGTGTGCATTTTGAGCAGCAAAGAGGCCAGTGTGGATAAAGTTGAGGGGATAAGGGCGAAAGTAGACTATGAGGCCAGAGGCATTGCAAGGGGCCAGACTCTACAGAACCTGGTGTAAATGAAGTGCGGAACCTTGCCCCGTGCCCAGCGTCGGCCATAGTTGCTAGAGACATATTTTTAAAAGAGGAATGTAAGTGGGGTTGTACAGTTTGATACTTGCTACATTAAGAAAGATGAACAAAGCATTCTGCAGAGTATATATGAGGTCGTGGCAAATAATTCCTCGTAGAGAAGGCAATATTTAAACTAATTGTTACCAGATGTGAAGACTAATAATCATAAGAGATGTTAGGGCATTCTGGTGACGAAGGCCAGTTAAAAGATGATTTTAATAATTGACGTGGGAGGACAGGACTGAGGTGAAGAAAGTAGTGGTGTTAAATCATTAGTTGTTGGAGCCCTGGGATGTGAGTGGCACGGGTAAAGAAATGGAATCTGAGGGTGACTAAGGCTTTAATCACAGTGGCTGAGTAGCTGGCACTCTGTTAAAAGTGGGAAATAGAGGAGTGTTGTGGAAAAGCTAATGAAGTGTATTTGTTGATATACTGGGTTTGAGCTGCCTAGAAGAGATCTGGAGCGACTGTCTAATAACTTGTTCATTCACTTGAACCTCATTTATTAACTATCCTACTGTGAGTCAGCCCTGTGCTAGGAACTTGACTTTAAAAATAAAGCTTGGAGCCTTAAGTACAGATTAAAGAGTCAGCGGCGTATGTATAGTCTTTGAATTCACAGAAGTTAGTGGGATAAGCTGGAAGAGGCTATTTAGTGAAAAGAACCCAAGAGACTAAGAAGCACTGGGATGACTGAGGTTATGACTTGTATGTTTGCTATCCAAAAAGTAAAGAACAAAACAAAACAAAAACAATTAAGCACATAAGTAAATATAAGAAGCTTCTTTTATGCTATATGTCTTGTTTAAAAATTCTTCACTGCAATGACAAATCTGAATGAAAAAGAAGTGCTTGAAGTATATTATATCCTTTTATTTTTGCACCTGTACTTGTGATTTTCAAAGTAATATAAGATTATTGTTAAAATAACTAATAATTTGTGTTAAAGACTTACAGATACTAAATTATATTGTAAGGATTAAACACACAGAATTGAAGTATTTTTTTCTTGTATGTGTGTGAGTGGCACAATTTTATTTGAAACATAGCAGACTGTCCTCAGATTGAGTATCTAGAGGTTGTCACAAAGTATGTGATTTGAGCAGACATCAGTCTCCTGTGAGAGCTTATTAAATACTAAAGTTGGATGCAGTTCTTGGTAGTTTTTAAACAGAAATAAGTACTGTAGGATTTTTGACTAATTATTGGTTAATGCAATTAAAATACCTGGTCATGAGTTTAAAAGTTAAAGATATACTAACTTTGTTATTTAGTGGATCATTGAGTTTAACTTTGGGTTACTATTTGGAAGGACATAACACACATCTAGAATCTTTTTTCTGGTTCATGGTGATATTGACTTTTTAAAGAGTCTGGCTAAGACAGTTGTCCTGTAGAATATCCAGTGTTTTGGTTTTTATCCATTTTATTGAGATTAGGTTCAGGTAGACATTTTTGTCAACAATACTGGAAGCGATAGGTAATTTTTTGCATCCCATTAGGTGACATATAATGCCACTACTTGTGTTACTAATTTTGTCCTTGATTAAGGTAGGACACCAGACTCTGTTGTAAAGATAAATTTTTACTTTTGTAATTGTTGAGTAATGTGGGGGATGATACTTTGAGACCATGTGAATATCCTCTTACCCAACAACCTTACGCAATGGTTTCAGCATCCATTGATGATCCTTGCCTGAACTGACTATTTCACTGGTGTGGGGGGGTGCAGAATGGTGGGTTTCTAATGTTATAGTTGTTTCTACATTTATTGACTGGTAGGCGGTCCAGAAGAGTATTCCTTTTCTTCCCCTTTTTGTGTATTATAGATTTTTAAGTTCAATTTCTTATACTGCTTTACTATCATTTTCTTTGTGTTACTCAAGTTGTCCCTAATTTGGTGAAGGAAAACCCACTCACATCTATTCCCATGTCCTTTGATATGCACCTGTTAGCTTTGAGTACTTCCTTGTTTATGACGTCCTAGGTTCACCTTGTACTTTGCCACAAAGCTAGAATCAGTCTTTTCTCCAAGGATCCCTGGTACCATTTCGTGGAATTTAGAAACTAGTATCTGGAATTAAGTACGCTTAATGATATTGGGATATCATTGCTACTAGGACCTTTTAGTGGACATATCTAGCAAATCAAGTTTTTAAAACTCAGAGATAAACTTTGCCCCCTCACAGAACCAGAAGAAGGACAACAACTTTAAAAACAAAAAACAATCAGAACTTCCAGAAAATTGTACTGTAGGGAAGTCCAGTAACCAAGGAGTTAAAGAAGAAACAGTCATCCACACTAGTAGGAGGGGTGGCCGGCGCAGCTGGGGCAGAGAGGATTCGTGGCAAGGCAGTGACTGGAGGACTGGGTGGGCGAGGTGGCGGCTGGTGGAATGGGCGGTCCCACATTTGTGTAGGATAAACCAGGCAGAACAACTGGGGAGTGAGACAGACCATGCAACTCAGGGTTCCAGCGGGAAAAAGAAAGCCTCAAAACCTCTGTCTATGAAAACCTGTGATGGTTGTAGCAGCAGGAGAAACTCCCAGTCTCAGAGGAGAGTTCATTAGAGAGACCCACAGGGTCCCAGAATGTACACAAACCCACCCACCTGGGTGTCAGCACCAGAAGGGCCCGATTTGCATGTGGGTAGCAGGGGAAGTGACTGAAAGCTGGCAAAGTGCCAGTCAAGGGGCATTGTTCCCTCTCTGACCTCCCCTCACCCCCGCCACATACAGCACCACAACACAGCAACGTGGGTCACCCTGCCCTGGTGAATACCTAAGGCTCTGCCCTTTACAATGTAACAGAAGCATGGAGAAAAAGAAATATGGTCCAAATGAAAGAACAGATCAAAACTCCAGAAAAAATACAACTAAGTGATGAAGAGATAGCATACCTGTCAGATGCAGAGTTCAAAACACTGGTAATCAGGATGCTCACAGAAATAGTTGAGTATGGTTGTAAAATAGAGAGAAAAGCAAAGGCTGTGCAAGTGAAATAAAGAAAAATATACAGGGACCCAACAGTGAAGGGAAGAGAACTGGGACTGAAATCAACAGTTTGGAGCAGAAGGAAGAAATAAACATTCAACCAGAACAGAATGAAGAAACAAGAATCCAAAAAAATGAGGAGAGGCTTAGCAACCTCTCCTCATTCATGCACATCGTAGGGGTGCCAGAAGGAGAAGAGGTAGAGCAAGACATTGAAAACTTGTTTGAAAAAATAATTAAAGAGAACTTCCCCAGTCTGGCAAAGGAAATAAACTTCCAGGAAGCCCAGGAAGCTCAGAGAGTCCTAAAGGAGTTGGACCCAAGGAGGCACACACCGAGGCACATCATCATTACATTACCAAGATTAAAGATAAGAAGAGAATCTTAAAAGCAGCAAGAGAAAAGGAGACAGTTACCTACACAGGAATTCCCATCAGACTATCAGCTGATTGCTCAAAAGAAACCATACGGCAAGAAGGGGCTGGGAAAAAGTATTCAAAGTCAGGAAGGGCAAGGTCCTACATCCAAGATCACTCTGTCTGGCAAAGCTATCGTTTAGACTGGAAGGGCAGATAAAGTGCTTCCCAGATAAGGTCAAGTTAAAGGAGCTCATCATCACCAGGCCCTTATTATATGAAATGTTAAAGGGACTTATGTAAGAAAAAGAAGAAAATCAAAACTCTGAACAGTAAAATGACAACAGACTCACAACTATGAACAACTGAGCCTAAACAAAAACAAACTAAGCAAACAACTAGAACAGGAACAGAACCACAGAAATGGAGATGACATGGAGGTTTATCAGCAGGGAGCAGGAGGAAGGAAAATGAGGGGAAAGGTACAGGGAATAAGGAGCATAAATGGTAGGTACAAAATAACCAGGGGGAGGTTAAGAATAGTATAGGAAATGAAGAAGCCAAAGAACTTATGTGCACAACCCACGGACATGAATTAGAGGTAGGGGAGCATGCTCGTGGGAGGGGGGATGCAGGGCAGAGGGGAAAAAGGGAAGAAAGAAAAAGGGACAACTGTAATAGCATAATCAATACAATGTTCTTAAAAGTTTTTAAAAATCAATTATTTTATACTGATATTTCCAATTCAAATTTTTAATTATTGCATATTGTAGTTGTGTGTTTTTTCTTTATGTAATAGGGAGACTTGTCATTTATCAATGATAAAGGTTACAAATATGTTCTTCCAGATTGTCATTTGGCTTTTGACTTTGCAGTGCAAAACTTTTCTTTTAGAAATGCTTGTTTCATACCTAGGTTTATAAAGGTATTTGCTATGTTTTCTTCTAGGATTGGTATAGCTTCATTTTTATCATTTAAATCTCTGATCCATTAAGAACTCTTCTGTTTTATGGTATGAGGTATGGATCCAATTTTTTTCCCCCTAAATGTTCACCCACCCCTGGCTGGGTGATCCAGTTGGTGGAGCATCATCCTGTATACCAAAAGATTGCAGGTTCAGTCCCCAGTCGGTCATGTATCTGGGATGTGGGTTTGATCCCTGGTCAGGGTGCATGTAGGAAGCAACAGATCAGTGTTTCTCTCTCACATATTGATGTTTCTCTCTCTCTCTCTCTCTCTCCCCTCTTTCCCTCCATCCCTCCCTCTCTCTCTCTCTCTGTCTCACACACTTACACACACACGCCCTTCCTCTCTCTCTAGAATCAATAAACATATCCTCTGGTAAGGATTTAAAAAAGAGAAAATTAAAAATGTTCACCCAGCTGTCCTAACACCATTATTAAAAGTATTTCTTCTTCATGTATCCTCCTTCATCTGTAGTTAGGTATTTTTCTCAGTATTTTAATGTGTTCTGTTCAGCATGTTTGCTCCTGTATCGTTGCTTCATTGTTTTAATCACAGAGGCTGAAAATAGATACAGATGTAGATACAGATGTAGATACAGATGTACAGATATGGATGTAGGTGTTTATAGAGTTTATTTTTACTAATTGCTCTTTCCCCCACCCCAGGATTTTTCTAGGTGGTATTGCATATTCTTCTATATGAATTTTAGAATCAACTTGTATAATGGGAGAAAAAAAGCTTTTTAATTGTAATCACATTAACTTTATATATTATCTTGAAGAGAATTGTCACTTGTATGATATATTGTCTTGTCTCAGAACAAGGATACCTTTCCATCTGTTCAGGACTACCTTTGTGTCTTTTTGAAGTATTTTAACATTTTCTTAGTATAGTTTCATACATTTCCTGTATTTATTCAAGTATCTTATCTTTTATCACTCTTATAAATGAGATATTCTTTTCAATTATATCTTGGTTCTTTGAATGTATAAAGGATATTGATTTTATATTAAATTTTATATTGTATTGACTTTCTCATTTACTTTATTAGTTGTTGGTTTTGTTAATTTTAGCATTGACTCTTTTGAACTTCCTAATTATAAAATTGTTATCTGAAAAACAATTTTTTTTTCCAGTTCTTAAGTAGCCAACTGGCTAACTGGCTAACTACTGGCTATCATTAATAAATCAACAAACAACAAGTGCTGGTGAGGATGTGAAGAAAAGGGAACCCTAGTGCATTGTTGGTGGGAATGCAGACTGGCGCAGCCACTATGGAAAACAGTAGAATTTTCTCAAAAAATTAAAAATAAAACTGCTTTTTGACCCAATGATTCCACTGTGGGGAATATACCCTAAGAATCCTGAAACACCAATTCAAAAGAACTTAAGAAGCCCTATGTTCATAGCAGTGCTATTTACAATAGCCAAGTGCTAGAAACAGCCTAAGTGCCATCAGTAGATGAGTGGGTCAAAAAGCCGTGGTACATTTACACAGTGTGATACTATGCAGCAGAAAGAAAAAAGGAACTTGTGCCTTTTGCAACATCATGGATGAAACTGGAAAATATTATGCTAAATGAAATAAACCAGTTGGTTAGAGGCAAATACCATATAATCTCACTTATAAGAAGAATCTAATGAACAAAATAAACTAATGAGCAAAACAGAGACATGGAAACATGGAACAGACCAGCAGCGGCTACGGGGTGGGGGGAGAGGATAATGGTGGAAAGAAAGGAAGAGACTAGTCAAAGAAGAAGTATGAATGACCCACTGATGTGAACAAAGTGTGGGGATTGACTGGGAGCAGGGGGGAAGGGTGGGCTGAGCAGAGGAGGGCAAAGGGGGGAAATTTTGGGACAACTCTAATAGAATAACAATAAAAGAAGAAAAGGAAAAAGTAAAATACTGGAATATAATACTACTTTATTTTTTCCCGACCATAAATAATTAAAGCACAATTATCTGTCTGCCCTATATAAAGATTCATGGCGATTTCCAAAACTCACAGAGGGTGCATGGCTATAGTGTTGCTGGAGGCAAAACACTCTTAAAATGGTGTAATGAAGGGGAGGTAAAAGTTCTCCTGTCTACCACAGTGCCTTATGCTTAGTGGATAATAATAAAGTAGTAGTATTATATTCCAGTAGAGCTTTATTATTTCCCTTTCTTCTTTTATTGTTATTCTGTTAGAGTTGTCCCAAAATTTCTCCCATTTGCCCTCCTCCGCCCAGCCCACCCTTCCCCCCTGCTCCCAGTCAATCCCCACACCTTGTTCACATCAGTGGGTCATTCATACTTCTTCTTTGACTAGTCTCTTCCTTTCTTTCCACCATTATCCCCTCCCCCCACCCCGTAGCCACTGTTGGTCTGTTCCGTGTTTCCATGCCTCTGTTTCTATTTTGCCCTATGTAGTGGATAGCACATAAGCATATGATACATATGATAGCTGGATGTATGTTCTGGCTTCAGAATTTGGCACATATTGCTCCCTATTTTTGCTTCTGCAATAAATCTGATCATCTTTGTTCTGTCTTTCCTTTGATCATGATCCTGAGTTGAAGGTTGATAGAGTTTAGGGAAACTAAAAATATATGTAATTCAGCTGTTCAAATCAGTCAAGCACAAATGGGCTCAAATGTCACATTCTGATCTTGTACAAAATGAAATACCAAAAGCATCTCCCAAGAAGCATAAAATTGCTCCGATTTCCTTCTCTAGAGTGTGCTAATGTCTGGAAAATTAGGAAAATTTTTAAGTAATACATTTCAGTTTTACAGTAAATTTAAAAACATTACCAAAGGAAGTAGTAAATTAACATTTTTGAAATCAGTCCCAGAACATTTAACTCATACTGATGATTAATGTATACCGTTAACACTGCATGGATATGGCATATATTACGTTCATTCAGTCACTATTTGAGTCAACTCTTGACAACTTTCTGTGCTTCAAGCATTTAGCCTAGGTACTGCTGATACAAAGATGAATAAAATTAGGTCCCGACCACAGGGGCTAAACGAACACATTAACAAGTCTGGAAGGTTTTGTGTCTTTGATGTGCAGGTTTCAGTCCTGCTGCTACTGTACATTGGTTGTGTGACCTTGGGAATGTCACCCATCTGCTGATTTACTTCCTGTCAGCCATGTTTCCTCCTTTTCAAATGAGGTTACATTTGTTGTTTGTTAATTATTCTAAAATTCTTCATAGTTGTTGAGTTTCATTTGTTTTATTTTAACAGATACTCCAATTTTTCCGTTATCATCTTTGGTTGTCTTCAGGTTACTAAAACTCCTTATGAGAGTTGTTAGTTTGTTTGCATGCTCAGGGTTTGTGGTTCCAGCTATTCCGCCGGAGGTGTCAGCTGTTGCAAAAAAAACCCCAAAAAACAAAAAACCTGGTCACACCTCTGTGGAGACACAGGAATAGGCTTCTGTTCTTCAAGTTTTACCAGTTACATGTTAGAGCCATCTCCCAGTGACTGGGCATGGAAGTCCAGTGTGGTCTATAGGCTCTGTCAGGCCCCTGATGTACTACAAACGTTAAACTGACAGATATACTCAGTTCCCCAGAGGACTGAGAGCTTCTACCAGCTCAGAGCCCTTAATGAACTCTGAAAAAACCATTCTCTGCCTACTCTTTTGGAAGAATCTTGCTTTCTCTGCATAGGTCCTTGTTCAGCACCAAGGAGAACAAAGTCCTCTCACCCTTCCCCTCTTGCCAAAAATACTGGAACTCAGATACAGAAAAAAAAATTTATCTTCTGCCCTGGCTAGTGAGGCTCAGTGGATTGAACACCAGCCTGCAAACCAAAGGGTCACCGGTTCGATTCCCAGTCAGGGCACATGCCTGGGTCACAGGCCAGGTCCCCAGTAGGAGCTGTGTGAGAGGCAACCACACATTGATGTTTTTCTCCCTCTCTTTCTCCCTCCCTTCCCGTCTCTCAAAATAGAAATAAAATCTTTTTTAAAAAAGGATACTTTAAAAAAAAAAATTTATCTTCTGATACATGCTCCAGAGTTTACCATCCCTCTTGTGTTAGTGTTTGTAGGCCTCTAGAAAGGAACAAAATGACTTGATTTCCAATTTTAAAATCAGTAAAGTGATAAAAAGGTGCTTACTTGGAAGATTAAGTGGAATGATTATCACAAAGACAAAAATTATAAAGGTAAAAATAAGTTTGAGTTGCAAAATTAAAATTTCCCTGAGCAGAAGAATAAGATAGCAGATTAAAGAGCTTATCAAGTCCCAGGAAAGATTAATTTATAACAGAACTCTCTCTGCCTTTCCCCCAGTTTCCTGTTTCACTGCTAATGCCACAAAAGTCCTGTGGGGAGAACTGATGGGTGGAGAGGCCATAGACATACACTGGTAAAATTCCTAATAAAGGGCAAGTCTCACAAGCTTTTAAGAGCAACAGGCCCTTTACATTGGAAAGAGCATTGGACTTAATCTAACACTCTGGGTAGAAGCTGGCTGATACTGGAATAACATACACAGACAATAAAAGTAAAAATTTCGTATCCAAAAATTCATTATTCAGGCAAGTATTACATATAAGTCAACAATGGAAGACATACTTGGATATACAAGGATTTAGAGAGTACTCCAACCAAAGGACAGCTGAATCAGAACAGAAATATTAAGATGGGAAAAGTTAGATTTTTTTCTCTTAGGTAAAGAGGAAACTTTTTTTTGTTTTTTCATTTTATAAATTTATACTTAACACTTATACAAATTCCTGTGCATTTTCATCCATTTAAATTTAACTATAGAAATTTATATAAAAGAATAGAGAAGTAAAAGCCTTCTTAAAGTTTGATTTGGCGTAGAGCAAGGAGCTATCGGTAAATATAGTATTTGCAGGGAATTCGGATATTCATTTGGATAAATAATAATGTGTTTATTACTGTTAGACTTGGGGAGATAACCTATAGCACAATTAAAACTGGTAGAAATTAGAAACAAATTCAGGAAAAAAGGAGTGTGCATTGAAAATGACCAAAAGCAATAAAAGAGAAAAATTAAGACGCAAGACTGTAAGTGAAGGTGGAGGCTGGTAATGATCATTGCTCCTACCGTGACACTGAGAAGACCTCACGTAAACCAGAAAGGCGTCAGAGAGGTGTGGACAGAAAGAAGTCCAACTGAAGTAAATGCCATAGAGGAATCAGCCCTGCTCCCTAAGGTAGTGTACATCGGCAGTCACTTTAATGCCTGGGAGCATTTGTTAAGATGGAGACACAGAAGAGCAGAGGAGCAAGCCTTTTATAGGCAAAGTGATTTTGCTAAGACAGAAATCAGCTGAACTTCTAAGAATCATGTGGACTGACACGATGGATTGGGATCTGAAAGCCCCCAGATGTGTGTCAGTCCTCTCCGCCCATCAGTTCTCCCCACAGGACTTTTGTGGTGTAAGCAGTGAAATAGGAAACTGGGGGAACGGCAGAGAGAGTTCTGTTAATCTCTAGATGCTTCAGTCTCAAAGTTCTCTTAGAGGGAGCAACTGATATCTTATTTGGGGGATATTTAATAGATACTTTGAAATTAAAGCAACAACCCAGAGCCCAACCCAGACCAGCTCCTGATTTGAACAGAGAGATCCACCCTTCGTTGTAGTTTTATAAACAAGGAGAGTGTGAACCTTTTCTGAAGGAAGATGTTTTTTATTTCATTTTTCACTGATTACATATCTAGCAGTTCTAACCTAAAATCAGAAATAGTGAGGTATGTGAATAAACAGGAATAGGTGACTCTGAATCAAGAAAAAGACCCATCAGTGAAGGATGATCAAAATGTCAGAATTAGAACCTTTAAAGTAATTTTTATACATATATTCAATAATTTTTTTAGACACCTGGGCAAAATGAGTAAAAAGATGGAGAATTTCAGCAGAGAAATGGAAAAGAAAAAAAAAAAGAATGGAAATTCTACACCTGAAGAGTATAATAAATGAATTTAAAAAGTAAATAAATGGACCTAATAGCAGATAGCACACAGTTAAAAAGAAAGGATCAGTGAATTCAAAAATAAGACAATAAAAAATTATCTAAATTGAAACTCAGGGCAGGGAGAGGAAGTAACAGCATCAGACCTGTGTGACTGCATCCAATGGACTAAACAGGTGTAACTGGAATTCAAGAAAGAAGCTAGAGAAGGGGGTGAAGGAATAATGGCCTAGTAGTTTTCAAACTCCAATAAAAGACATTGACCTAACATATAAAAAACTTAGCAAACCCCAAAGCTATATGTAAATGAAACCCCACCTAGTACATCTTCATTAGACTAAAGAAAATGAAACCTAAAAAAGAAGTGTAAAAGCAGTCAAAGGAAAAACTATTACATTCAGGGGAATAACAATAGGAATGATGGCTACCTTCTGATAAGAAACAATGGAATAAAATAAAGTGCTGAAAGAAAATGTCTATCAACCTAGATTTCCGTACCTAGCAAAAATATTCTTCATAAACGATACCTACTAAAGACTTCTCAGGGAAAAAAATAACACAGTCACCAGCAGATTTATACTACAAGAGATTTTGTAGGGAAGATAGATGATTTCAGATGAAATTTTGGACCTGCAGAAAGGAATGAAAACCCTGGAAAGGATAAATATACAGGGTTCAGCACAAATACCCCTTTTTTACTACAAAATCATAAGCATGTGATCCTGTAACATAACAATATCACACTCAAGCACACCATATGACATTTTAGGTGAAATGTTCAAATTAAAACTATGAATTATTACACCCATATTACTACCCTACACTCAAGCAGGCCTTACTTCTGCTATTCCCTGTACATCTAAATATAAAAGAATAATTTTCCTAAAGTTCTCAAAGACTATTGACTGTTTAAAACCAGTATACTGATAATATATTGTGGGATTTATAACATGTAGAAGTAAAATATAAACCAGTAGCATAAAGGGTGGTAGGATAAAAGAAATAATACTGTTTTAAGGTGATTAAATAAGATGTATTATTTGTGAAATGGAAAATCCTAATTCCATTTACACTGTAATGAAGATGTCTGTTGTACCTGTAGATTAACCATTAAAAAATATAAAGATGTATATCTAAAAATTTTGCCGTAGGGAATATAAAGTGGAATAGGAAAGATATTTTGTTATTCCAAGAGCATATAGAAAAGGAGGAAATAAAATAGCAAGATGACAGATTTAAACACAACCATACTTAATTGCATTAAATGTAAATAGTCCAAACGTTAAAAAGCAGCGATTGTCAGACTAGACAATATGGCAGTAAATATTTATTGCACAGTGATTTTATATTTTTTAAAATTTGTTGATAGGTTGATTAACTCTATAGATGTTATATATTCTTAAGTTCATTTTGAGATATTCTAATTTTAAATACTCCATCATAAATTGTACATTTTAACTATATTTCTACATGATTACTATAGTTAGTGAACAAGTATTTAACTTAGAATATAAATACTGCAAATAATATTTTATTTTATTTTATTTAATGTTTCCCATAAAGCAAGTGTATTAGTGTTCTGCAGAAAAAGAGAACCAATAGGGTGTGCATATAGATAGATTTATTTTAAGGAAATCGTGATTCACACGATTATGGAGGCTGGGAAGTCCAAAGTCTTCAGGTACGCTGGCAGGCCAGAAACCTATGGAAGAGTTACAAATCAAGTTCAAAACAGCTTAATGGCAAAATTTCCTTTCTTCAAGATGTCAGTCTTTCTTAAGGCCTTCAACTGATTGAATGAGACCTACCCACATTAGGGAACATAACCTGCTTTACTCAAAGTCTACTGATGTAAATGTTAACACCATCCAAAAATACCTTCACAGGAACATGTGGGATGTTTGACCATATATCTTGGGTACTATGGCCTAGCCAAGTTGACACACAAAAATAGCCCCCACTGCAAGCTACTTAATCTGAGCTTTCACCTTAATAAAGGTGAAATAAGTTACAAATATAGATAGATGTAGATTATTTAGGTAAAATTTACATAGAACAGTTATTTGGGGGTTTTTAACAAACATAACTTTATATTCTTTACTGAGAGCTTGAACAAACATGTATGATTGTATTTCCAAATGATATTATTTCAATAGGTAATCTAAATTTAAAACTAAGACTCTATCTTTGGGTAATATACTTCTAAAAATTATATTTTTAACATATCCCAAAATTGAAACTATAAATTATATAGTTTTTAAAAATTTTATAAACTGAATATATAGATTTTTTTGGATTCTTTTTATTTCCCTTATTTTGAAGTTACTTTGTAATTGGATAAGAATTTTAAAATCAGTAATCAGTCTAGGTCAGTTTTACAGCAGATTACAGTAGCGAAAACACAGGCATCTTACCAGACTGCTCTCACTGGTTGCGCCTAGAGAGAGTTGTGGGAATGTGGGGGCTGGGGCAGGGAGGGTTTCACCATTTGGCCTCTGTGCTTCAATATTATTAAAATCTTGCATTAAGAATTGGCATTATCTGAATATTTTACAATATGTTTTACTTAGGTTTTTGAAAATGTTTTTAAATTCAAGACCAGTGTTACTGTATGAATAAAAATGTGTCTGTCCATCAGAATTACCTTAAAGACTGTTATTAAGCACTTAATACAAAACTGTATATTTGCTCTGTGATATTTCTTCAAAAAAAGGATATCTTTTTTTCCTGCACCCTTGAGGTCAGAAATCATAATTTATCCTTTATAATTTATGTTTTATTACTGAGTGCCAAGTAGCCACTCAATAAATATTAGTTGATTGACTAAAGGCAGTATTGTCCTTTATACTGTACTGGATAACAATAGAGAAAAAAATTTAATGAAAAAAAATTCTTTTAGTCATTTTTCATGGTACTTTATTTATTTTGAATATACTCTTGCAAAGTGATAAAAAGTGATTGTTTTGTGTTAATCTCAATTATACCTTAAGAAAAATAAGTTAAATGCCTGTAAATAAGAGGAACTGATGTTTTGTTGCAGCCAGGAATTTTGCTAATTGCCGCTAACAGTACCTTGCAGTTTTTACTTCTAACCAGCCCTGACTGTGAGAGCCTTTGGAATTATCTGAACAAACTATTCTAAGATTCTAACTCATTGGTTTGCTGATGGACAGAAATTGTACAGTAAATGAGACCCACACCTGTGTTCGTTTTTAACTAGAGCTCGACTTTGAACCAGTATCTTTACAGATGAGATGCAGTGTGTTATATGCTTAGGAGCTGTTTATTACAAAGAAATGGAATAAAGAACGTTGGGAACAAAAAGATAAATCCACACACAGTAAAAGGATTTTTCTCGTTTATCAGTCAGTGTTATCATTTTAAAGGGGAGAATCAAAGGAAATTTTAATTTTCCAGATACTCCTTGGTGACTGAATAAGTAATACTGTGTGTCATAGTAGGAAGTCAGATCAAAGAGAAATTCAAATACATTTATTTATTCTTTTTTAGAAAATAAGGAAGTGATTTCTTTCTAGCATTTGTGATATTTCTTTATGAAAACTTGATGACCTCAAGTCAGAAATAAAACTTTCAAGGACGAATTGCAGCAGAACAGAGATAATGGTGTATATATAATTTTTGAGCCCAGGGAAGGATGTGGACACATTTTACGCTATTGCTGAAGGTCACCGGAAAAGGAAAATTGACCTGTTTCACCTGGAGTCGAGTCTCTTAGCTAAACTCCCGGACTATTTCTGACCATAGAATTCATGGTACAACCTGAAAGGATCCTGCCATGCAAGTGATGCTTTTTTTTTACTTGTATGCTGTAGGAGCCGTGTCTTACTGGCATAAATGTTTTCAAACTAAAATGAACAGGTATAACAAGCAAATATTCACAATCTTTTCTTTTTCATAGGAATTACCAGCACAGAAAGAAGGCCTTGTAACCATCATGTAGATACAGCACCAACGGTAAGGCAATGTAGTTCTGCTTTGTTGAAACTGGTAAGAAGCTACAAAATGATACTGGTTACAGTAATGACATTATAGAAAACTCTCATCACCTCCATTTTGTCAGAAGTTATACCCCTTCAAAAGAAAAAAAGAATTTCATGTTTTTTAATTGATGAATAAAATGTACTAACTTTTGCCAGGTATAAGAAAATAAAATCTGTATCATTTTTACAGGCACTTGTTTATATTAATGTTATAAGCAGAATGGTTTTTAATTTACAAACACCTTATACTTTTGACAGATTAATGTCAATTTGTATGCAAATTGATTCATAGCCTTTCTAAACTGAGTGTTATTTGGGGCACTAGCATCATTTAGAGTGAAAGAAGGCCATTATTTATGGTCAGTGTTCTTACAGATTCCTAGGCTTCATTATTATCGAAGTGAAATCCTTTCTTTCATCCCTCGTATATTACTACCAGGCAGCAAGAGGCATTTAACAATTGAAATATCATTCCGTACATTAAAAATAATTATGAAGATGATATAGAAAGAAAATGATTAAATTTAGTCTCTGAGTATAATATTTATATGAAGTATATATCAGTTGGTAGTTCCCACTTGAAAGATTTAGAAGACGACATAGAGTGTAGTGTACCTTCCTCTTCACGAAGTGCAGTCTTATTTCTTCTCCTTTCTATTCATCAAGTACTTCACACAACTCATTTCCTGACGTTAGAAAAATTTGGTAATGTCTAATACCGTTTTTAAGAAAATGAAGACCATATTCTACTGTATTTGAATTTTATTGATAACATTTTCCTCGAGGGCAAATTGACTCTAATTTCTATTTGTAATAAATCCATATGATTAATTCAACATATTTAATGACTTTTAGTATGTGGAGCTCCAGTAAAGACCAGTGTTTGAGGAATTAATCATCAGTGTAATCTTACAAAAATACTTGGCTGTAGCGTGTGTTCCAGTTATCCTTTAGTAGCTATAATGTTAGGTAAATTTTATTCTTTAATATTTAAAAATTGAAGATTAGCAATTATGGAAGATAAATTATTTTAACATATTTGAATCATATACTCATTGGATTATTTTGCATACTTTTGAAATTTATGTTACTCCTGTAGGCATTCCTATGGCGCTGGTGTTTACATTTTGGGGAGGAGGGGGCGGGGCTGCACATTCTGGAACTTAGAACTAAGTGCATCCTGGCAGAGTTTTTATGTATATAGGCTGATTATAGATTCTCATGTTAATTAAATGATAAAATAATGGAACCAAATCCTCATGAACTCATGAGAAATAATGGCATTAACATTTACAGTAGTGATCTCAAAATAATTCCGGTGAATTAGGAACAATATCTAATAATAGTAGTTTAGGTACTATTGGTCTTTTTATTATGTTTTTCCAGCTTAGATTATTAAATGTTAGTTCCTATTATATTAATAACATTTCTACTCTGTGCAGTCAATAAATTTTAATATACTTGGTTTACGCAGGCACTCCCCAAACACTCAGTTCAGGTTTTGACTTGAGCCAACTTTCCTTTTTGCATTTTTTAAAGCTTGTCTCCTCTCTCTCTTTACTACAAACTATGTATATTCTACTACCCCTCTCCCCCCCAAATCCCCATGCTTACTGACAGTTAACCTTGGTCCTTTCTCCATAACCTCTAAATAGAATCACAGGTGTGCTCATTACCCAATGTCCTGGAAGGTAAAGCCTGATTTTCACAAAAAATGTAATTTTACCTAATTTCCATTCTTTGCACCTGTATGCCCTCATTTCCTTTAAAGGGATTAAGAGAAGAAAATATGTACAGATGGAATAAATGGGAAAAAATTTGTGTAAAAAATTTAAGGTGGAATATTTATAAGCTCAAACTTTGTACTAGATTGGCCCAAAAAAGAGAGATATTCCTGGGGTCTGAGAAGAAAACAGAAAGGGAGTTGGCTGGGATTTCAGAATGGCTGAGGCTGGGACCCCAAGTGACTTCGTGACTTTGTACTTAGCCAGCAGTTTCCAGCTCACTTCTCTACACAGTAGCATCCTGGTTCCCTCTTGCTCCAAGTGCCACCATGAATGTCTTGGGTCTAGGGGAGCGGGTGCAAGATGCTAGCTACAACTATTCATCAGGTGACGGAAATGAGACTTTCCCAAGCCTCTATAACAGGGAAAGATTTGTGTCCTACATTCCAAGTTAGAATGAACTTTCCAGTGAATGTATGGTTGCAGAGGATAGTTTGATTCTGTAGCACTGTAATATGATATAGTGTTCTTTAAGAAAATATAGGTTGTCTTGACATAAAACCACCTCTGTACCTCTCTTCTGTGTTTTCTCTCACTTCGTTTTAATTTAATTTTTAAAAATTTATTATATGAACTTTAATATTCATGCTTGGAATTTTTCTTTCTGATATAAATAATATATCTGTTTTTGAGATGCCTTTGATGGTAAGACAAATATCCCCAACATGGCATTACCCCTCCCATCAAAAAGAAACAAACCTTTTTTCTTTACTAGCTATAGTCGCTATTCATTTTTTCTTTGCATTCTGAGTTCTTAACTTAGTTTATATCTAAGAGTACATTTTCAAGTTATATTTTTAAGAAATATAAATTGAAAGAGGTATATTATCTGAGTCCGCATATTTTAAAATATCTCTTAGTTGTCTTTGCATAAGACAGCTTGCCAGGGTTTTTAATTATTTGGACATAACCTTTTCCTCTCAAAACATTGCAGAAATTGATCATCTTTGGCTTCTGCCATTTAGTATCTCAGAAGAGACATTGGATATCAGTAGTTATTCTTTTGTGTAGGTAGCTTGTTTTGCCTGCTTGTGTATTATAGGTTTTCTTTTATTTCCTTTATACCTAATGTCCTAGTTCAGATTTAATGGTTAAATGTGTGGCTTCCTTTTCGCTGATTTTTGTCCTGAATGATATTCATGCAGCCATTTTAGTATTATAGGAAAAGCAAATAAAACATTAGACAATCATAGTATTAGATTATATGAAAATAATTAGATCATGCCACTTTAAGACCTAGTTGGTGCACCTGCTTGTAGCTTACAGCAAGTTAAGAATAATATCAGACTCAGATTAATCAAAGGTCATTGTCTGAACCCTGAAAAACTGGTGTAAAAGTTAGTTAATAGTTAAGTTGATACCAGCTTGAGTCCCATATTCACCTTAAATGAAGGACTCATTTGCATATCAAAGAGAAATAGTAACTAGCATAAGGAAGTCTTCCCTCACGTGTTTGATCTTTTTTTATTTGAGATTATTACATGAGGAATATAGTTAAAACATACCTGCCCTTAAATTACAACCATATGCACAGCAGTTCCCATAGCTTATCATATTGTCTGGTGGAATTAAAACATGGTACACCATGCTGAATATTATAAATAACTATGATTTGAGGAGAATTGTTTTTTAATGTTTTCCAGTGAAAACAGATACAGTAAAATTCAGATAGCATCAGTGAGGCCTATTGTCATCAGTCATTGATTTTCGTAAAGCTTCTTTAATTCCAAAGCTGTAACACTGACTAATATTACTTCTTTCTTATTTTAGTCAATGATTCCACTGCCCCCACTAATGAAAACAATATTCTTTTCACAAATAGATTTTTTGGCAGTTTATAAAGCTGCAGCTTGCACTTTCACAGAAGGCTACATGCCCGCTGCAGCAGGCTGAGACAACATCCAGGTTATCTCCTGGAACACTCGTCTACGTAGTGCATTCATCTAAGTATTGCTAGTAATTATTAGGAATTAAAATACCCTAGTTTAATTGGAAATGTAAATGTTGATTTATTATTCTTTCTCATTGTAAGACCAAGCTATTTACAAGCTGTTCATTCATTCTGCAGTTACACTTCTTCTAGGTTTTCTAAGGACTTGATAGGTAAATTTTTGGCACATAATTTTTCATCAATAACAAATTTTAATGTGTTTTAGAGTGTTTTGTTATTCCAAAAATATATCTGAGATGTTTGTGATATCAATTGCCCTTAACAATAACATTATTCATAAATGTCATTATCTGAATTCTACGAATTTAATTTTACTCTGAGACTCTTGAATTTCATGGTATCTGTACCTATTCCACCACATTTTGAGTTGTCATTAGGTTGTTATCATTGTTTAGCCCACTCTCTAAGTTCATAAGATTCCTGCATATTACATTATTATACATTCATAGAATATATTTTATCCATGTATTTATGTAAAATATATTTTTCACATTTTAATATAATATTTGGGGCAGCTTGTTTATGGATAAATTCATGAGTTCAAATAAAATGCCTTTGATCCAAAGGAAGCACTTTATTTTCTCCAGTTTGCAGAATTTTCCAGGAATTCATAGTATGTAATTTGGGGTGAATGTATCCCTATAAAACTCATAAAACAGAACCCATGACCAATCTCTTCCTGTAGGTAATTGCAGGGTGGAGAGGGAACTGATAAACTATAAGCTTTTATAGCTTAAGTCATAAAAGAATCTGTTTCCACTTATCAATGAAGTAACAATTCAAAGCAGTTCTTTTGAAAGTCAAATATAAATACAAAATAGGTTCTCCTTTAAGACTACTGTGAGTTGTTCGTAATATAACATTTTTCTTAAGTATCTGCACAGTAGTTTTTTATCCAGAAATTTTAAGTTTTGTTGATGTTTCCAGTTAGTGCATTTCACTCACATTTATGTTTTTCTTAGACTTTTCCCCTTAATTCTGTTTTAACTACTGTAAATTTTCCTATCAGGCAGACTTTTAACACTGTGAAAATTTTACATTACTGGAGGTCTATAACATAACAGCGGCATAATCTGAATTTATTTTCTAAATTATCAGTAAACATTATGAATCTGTGTAGCATAGTACAGTACCAAGCACCAGATAGATAGGAAAGTGGTATGGCAAAATTAGAATACAAAAAATATAAAACATGCTTTGTGTCGTTGAGTAGCTCTTAGTCTCATTAGAAAAGTTAGCTGTAAACAGTTAAATCCCAATATGTGAAATGGGTAAAAGTTTAGAACCATGTGAAAACAGATGTCATATCACCAAGGCAGGCTGAGCTCAAGTTAAGGAATACGGGTTAGGCCTTGCGTGCTGCAGGAATTCCTAGGACTAGCGTGGTTTGGGAAGACTGTTTAGAGAAGGCTGTTAGGGAAGGTGCTACTGGATAATAAGAAAGGGGGGGATTTAAAAAGGATCACGGTATTCTAGACCAGAGTAATGGTGTGACTAAAGATCCTTAGAAGGAAAATACGTGCAGTTGACAGATGGATAGACAGTTGGATGGAAGCAGAGTGTTTCAGAACATGAGCTAGAAGATTAGAAAAGGTAATTTGGTCATGATTCATAAAGGTCACTGGATGTCAGATAAAGAATTAAGACTTTTTCAATAGAAGCAATAGTAAAGCATTTGAGCGTGAGGATATGATCAATGGGGTAATTTATTTTATTTTATTTTTTGATTAGTTTGCATTTAACACTATTTTGTTTTAGTTTCAGATGAACATCACAGTGGATAGACATTCGTATGCTTTACAAAGTGTTCCCTCTGATAATTCATTTCCACCTGGCATCATGGACAGTCACCACAACGTTGTTGACTGTATTTCCTGTGCCTTACCTTACATCCCAAATTTTGTGACTACCAATTAGTACATCTTAATCCCTTCACCTTTATTAACCCTGCCACCCAACACCCCTCCCCTCTGGCAACCAACAGTCTGTTTTCTGTATCTGTACTGTTTCTATTTTCTTTGTTCATTTGTTTGTTTTCTTTAGATTCTCATATGAGTCAAATCATATGGTATTTGTCTTTCTGTGTCTGGCTTATTTCACTGAGCTTAATGTTCTCTAGGTCCATCCATGCTGTCACAAATGGCTACGATTTCATTCTTTTTTATACCCAAGTAATATTTTGTTGTATATATGTGCAAGGAGGGTAATGTTTTGTTTTTTTTGTTTAAATATTTAATTTATTTTATTTTAAACAGAGGGGAAGTTAGGGAAGCACCAGTAGCACCTTCCCTAGGAGGGAGAAAAGAGGGAAACATCTATGCGTGGTTGCCTCTTGCGCGCCCCCTACTGGGGACCTGGCCTGCAACCCAGGCATCTGCCCTGACTGGAGAATTGAACCAGCGACCCTTTGGTTTTCAGGCTGACACTCAGTCCACTGAGCCACACCAGCCAGGGTGAGGGGGTAATGTTTTTAAACAGGTTAAAATAAAAGGTGGATGGTAATAGGAAGAATGTGCATTTAAAGCTACCGTAATCCACATTCGAGGTGATACAGGTCTAAGGAAAGGGTAATGGAAATGGAAATAGAGGTTTGCTCGTGAGAAAGATTTGAAGATTAGAACTGATGATAGAAACTCAGCAGAACAGTGGTCTAAGATGATTCCCAAACTAAGAGAATGATGACTCCAATAACAGATTATTTTTGAAAACAGAAATGAAGGCTGATTTTTTTCTTTTTAGAGAACCGACAGATTTGATTTTAGACATGTTAAATTTCAGATAACCAAAGGCCATGAACAAGTACAAATGTTCAACAGAGAACTGAGAATATAGGCTGGAATCTCAGAAAAGGGGATGAGTTTGAAGATCTAAATTTGTTATGCCTGATAGAGCCACACTCTACAGCTGTGGTGCGCAGAAGGGAGACCCAGGGGTCAGAAGGCTCGGACTTCAGCTGTGGGAAGTCATTTATATTATCATGGGCTGGGAGCAAGCAGATTTGTCACTAGAGGGGTATCCAAAGTTCCCTATCCAGGAAGGAAATAGATATCCAGTCTTTAGGAAAAGCTGAGTCAGAAATTAGTCTCTGCCTACTCCCCTCCGAAATCCATTCTCTATGAAGTTGTTTCTCCAGAACATAAATATCATCATGCATTAAAGATCCTGTGGTGTACCTCATCTCCTACCAGTTGAAAAGCTGTTTATCATGCCATTTGAATCGTCTTCTACCTTTCTAAGCGTATTTCCAGCTCTTCCCCAATACTCAGTCTGGCCCCCCTGGCTACTCTGAGTTACTTGCAATTCTCTAAACATGTCTGGGGTCACATTAAGAAGTAATATTAGAAGAGGGGTTAAGAACACTTAGTCCAGAACCAAATTCCCTGACTTCGAGTCCTGGTTCCGCCCCTTCTGCTCCATGTGGCTTACCTGTTTGTGCCGCAGTTTCCTCATCTGTGATCGGGGATAATAAAACCCACCACAAGGATCATTGCGAGGAATGAGTTAAGACACATTGCCCCCTACTTAATGTATTTCTGTGTACCAGATATTGAGTATTATTTAATCACAAGAGATGGCCAGATAATAAGGACAAGGACTTATCCCAAGCCTGAGAAGATTTCTTAGGTCAAGAGTCAAAGGGAGGAGCCCAGGATCCTAGTTAAGTCAGGGACATCAGGGACAAGGGAATCTGATGAAAATTGCCACAACAACCTGCTTGTGTCTTGACCAACCTTACTTCTTCTTTTCCATTTTTTTAAAACCCTCATCCAAGGATATGTTGGCTTTTTTAAAAATTGATTTTAGAGAGAGAGGAAGGGGGTGAAAAAGAGTGAGAATTATTGATATGAGAGGAGCATTGATCGATTGCCTCCCATATGATGCGCCCCAACCATAGATTGAACCCACAACCTTGGTAGGTGCCCTGACCAGGAAATCGAACCTGCAGCCCTTTTGGTGTGCAGGATGGCGCTCCAACCAACTGAGCCCCCTGGCCAGGGATCTTTTCGCAGTTTGTGAAGTTTGTTTTATTATGCATTTATTTATTTGCATATCCTGACTCTCGCCTGGAGCCAGTGCAGAGGTCCAGGTATGGCAGGACAACAGGCATAAACTGGGACTATCTCAGGCCATCCTACACATGTAACACCTTATTCATGAATTCAGTAAGTGGTGACAGCCAGAGTGATCTTTTGAAAGTGTTAATTCAGAATGTGTTATCCTCCTGCTTAACACTCTTCAGCAGCTTCTCCCTTTGTTTAGAATAAAATCCAGCCCCTTTCCCGGCAACTTGTAGGACCTTCACAGTCTGATCTCTGCGCACCTCATCAGCATCACCTTATGGCATTCTCTGTTAAGTTTCTGGAACAGAGCCAAGCTGCTACCTACTCACACATAGGCCTCTGAACACTTGGTCTCTGTGAGGAATATACGCACGCTTTTGTAGGACGAGCTCTTTCCCTGTGTGTGTTATGTGCTCTCGAGTGGGCTCCAACTCCTGATGACCCTATGAATGAGCATGTCCACAATGTCCTATCTTCAACAGCCCTGCTCAGCTCCTGTAGACTCCTACCTGTGGCTTCTTTCATGAAGTTGATCCAGCTCATATTTGGTCTTTCTTTTTTCTTGCTGCCTTCTATTTTTCTAGCAATGTTGTCTTTTGCAAAGAACCCTGCCTTCTCATGATGTACACAAAGTAGAACAGCTTCAGTTGGGTCTTTTTGCCAGGCACGCTTCAAGATCAGTTTGCTCTAGGACCCCACTTATTCATCTTTCCGCTGGTCCAGGGTATCCACAGAGTTCTTCTGTAACACCGTATTTCAAATTAATCAATATTTTCCTATCAGTTTTCCCCACTGTCCAACTTTTGCATTTATGCATAGTAATTGTATGAGGGTATGAATGATCTTTGCCTTGGTCTGTAATGACACATCTTTGTTTTTGGTGATCTTTCCTAAGTCTTTTTCTTTAGCTCTCAGTAAATGTCTCCCCTAGTAAAACGCATACTCAGTCCGGAGAGGGGCTCTGCGTGCTCCTGGTCAGCACTGCAGCCTGAGCTCTCTACGGTACACTGGCACATGTTATCGATAACTATTATTATATTCCCAGTATTTGTAATTATCCTGAATAATTTAATCACACACCTTGATGGTCAATTAATATTTGACAAAGGAGGCAAGAGCACACGGTGGAGTAAAGACAGTCTTTTCAATAAACGGTGTTGGGAACAGGTACATATAAAAAATGAAACTAGACCACTAACTTACTCCATACATAAGAATAAACTCAAAAATGGATAAAAGACTTACATGTAAGTCACAAAATCATAAAAATCATAGAAGAAAACATAGGCAGTAAAATCTTAGACATCTCTCATAGCAATTTTTTTTTGCCTATATATCTTCTTGGGCAAGGAAAACAAAAGAAAAAATAAACAAGTGGGATTACATCAAATAAAAAGCTTTTGCACAGCAAAAGAAACCATCAACCAAATGAAAAGGCAACCTGCTGTGGGGCAGAACATATTCACCAGTGATACAACTGCTATGGGGTTAATTTTCAAAATATATAAAAAACTTACACAAGTCAACACAGGAAGACAAACAACCCAATTAAAAAATGGGCCAAGGACCTGAATAGACATTTCTTTGAAGAGGACATACGGCTAGCCAATAGACACATTAAAAAATGCTCAACATCACTAATCATCAGAGAGATGCAAATTAAAACCACAATGATATAGCACCTCACATCTGTCAGAATGGCTATCATCAATGAATAAACAAACAAGTATTGGCGAGGATATGAAGAAAGGGGAACGCTTGTGCACCATTGGTGGGAATGCAGACTGGTGCAACTACTGTGGAAATCAATATGGAGTTTCTTCAAAAAATTAAAAATATAACTGCCTTATGACCCAGTGATCCCACTTCTGGCAATATATTCTAAGAAACCCAAAATACTAATACGAAAGAATATATGCGCCCTCTATGGTCATTGCAGCATTATTTTCAATAGCTAAGATCTGGAAATAACCCAAGTGCCCATCAGTAGATGAGTGGATAAAATAGCTGTGGTACATTTACACAACTATGTAACAGTTTAAAAAAAAGAAAAAAGGAAATCTTACCTTTTGCAACAGCATGGATAGACCTGGAGATTAGTATGTTAAGTGAAATAAGCCCGTCAGAGAAAGACAAATACCATATGATATCACTTATATATGGACTCTAATGAACAAAATAAATGGACAAACAAAGTAGGAACAGAGGCATGGACACAGGGAACAGACTGACAGCTGTCAGAGGAGAGGAAGTTTGGAGGACTGGATTAAAGAAGGTGAAGGGATTAAGCAAAAACTATGTATGTTATGTATAAAACAAAGACATAGACAACAGAGTGGCGGTAGCCAGAGGGAAAGGGGGTTTGGGGGATAGATGAAGGAGGGCTAAGTGGGGGAAATGGGGACGGAAAGAGACTTTACTTGAGTCGATGAGTCATACACCTGAAACCTGTATGTTTTGTGAACCAATGTCACCCCAATAAATTCAATGAAAAAAATAATGCAAAATGATCATTTAATTTATCAATGTCTTGTGAAGATTAATGGTATATGTGTATTGAATACTTACTGTGTTGCCAGTATGTCTGTATATCTACTTTCTTTTTATCTGCATAATTCTCAGGTAGATGCTGTTACTCCCACAAGTTATGAAACCAAAGCACTGAAAAGTGAAGCGCCTTGCCTAGGATCACATGATTAGTACACAGGGAGGCAGGAAATTCTTTTCTTTTTTAATTAACATGTTACCTAAAAACCTCTAGAGTTCTTGATATTTGCATCAAAACTTTTACAAAGACTACATTTTCTGTTAATAATGTGACATTGTTAGAAGAGTTTTGAGACATTTCTAATCTTTACACATTTCCAGTCATTTAACTTCAACATGTGAGAAAGATGTGTCAACGGTTACTAAAGAAAAAAGTCCCTTTACTTGTGGATACATTCTTTCCTGGAAAACAAACACTATTTCTACCTTAAAACACTGTTTTTTATTAACTACTCAAGCTTTATATTTTACTACAAGTGGTTAGTATCTTAGCTGTACTCTTTTTCTAGACCATTTTAGAAGAAATCAGTTTCCTCTTCCATAAATGCAGCTCTTAACGATGTTTGAGAATATCTATATCATATCCATTTACTTATCTTAATCTATATTGATTCCATTTGTTTGTTCACAGTCTTTGAAAAAGGGACATCCATAACTGGAGTTAATAGTCTAATTGTGATATGAAAAATGTAGTGGTGTTATTGGTTTCTGTAATCTAGAGACTCTGTTGATATTGAACTTTGACCTGCCATAACTTCTTGATGCTTCCCATTATTTATATATCTGTGCCTCAGAATCCTTATCTCTGGAATGGCAATAATAACTACTTTATTAGTGTTGTTCTGTTGTTTCAAGTACTGAGTGCAGTGTCTAACACTAACAGTAATCTCTCAGTTATTACTGTTTAAGTGCAAAGTTGTCCATTTATTCTTGTTGTTTCATTAATTTGTTTTGACTCACTATCCAACCCATAAAATTCTTTTGAATCCTGATATTTTCATCCATGGCAATAGCTCTCTTCCAAACTCTGTAACATTGACAAATTTAATAATGCTCCTTATTAATTATCCTTATTCAGAATGTTAGAAAAATATTAAATAGTAACACAGTGAACATTTTTTATCTGTGGATAACTTAAGTTTTTATGTCATTTTGGGGAGTGTTATTATTTAAAAGCAATTTCAGTGTTACATGGCATTATGTTTATCAAAGCATTTACTTGCATATTCATTAAAATAAGATTTGGTGGTTACTTGAAATTTTCCTGCCAATTAATATAAAATTTGATTCCTTTAAGGAAGCATTAATAAAGTCCAGAGAAGAAACCAAAACTTTAATAGATCATGCCATAAAATGAAGAAAGTAATTATTTAGAAAAGAAAAAAATTAACCCTCATCATCTTATGAAATACTTTCAATTTAGGGAGAAATTAAATAAAAAATTATTAACCTAGTGCTCTGTTTTTCCTGTCTAGAGGAACATCTACCAACTGCCACTACTAATGTGTCATAGATTCGTTTTTTGTCCTGATAGACATGTGAGAGTCCACCTAGGGCCCTCTCTCTGTGGTGCTGTCCATCCAGCCGTCATCACCGTGCCCCCAGAGAGCGCTCTTTGGCAGAGAGGGCAGCACAGCAGTCAGAACACAGACTCCTCTTGGTACACCACATAACTAGTCACACATTAGTATGATGCATAAATGTCGAGATAAACTCCTGAAGGAAATGAAACTTTTTGCTCTGTTTTTAATGAAACTTCATAAAGTTTTCTTGTCACCCTATCTCTGCCTGGTAATATCTTACAGCAACATGAAGAGACTTCTCTGAGGGCACTTTTTGGATTCAGAGCTTATTTTGCCAAAACTAGAAATAAATTTTTGTTTTCAGAAATGGAGTTGAAGTTAGTAGATCTATATTTGGTTTGGAAAATATGGTCATGCTTATAGCTGAGGATGTTCTACAGAAATAGTTTACTATAAAACACCATTTCCCAATGATAACTCAGAGAACTTTAGGAATTGAATAATAACAATTATACCTAACATTTATTGGGCACTTAACTCCGTGCCAGGCGCTACACAAAGTGTTCTATGTAGGTTATCTTCTCACTTGACCGTCATCATAATTCTATAAGATAAAAGTATTATCATTTCCCAGTGGAAAACTGAAACACAAAAAGTCTTTACGGGTCTCCTAGAAACTTTTAATTGAATGTGTTAATGCATTATGGTAGATGAGCCAACAATATAAACTCCCTAAAAGTGGAATCGGTTTTTGTGAATAAACCATTAAATTTTAATGCCACTTAGTGAAACAAAGCAGATTCTGTGGAAATTGGAAGCAGTTCAGGTGATACTAACAGCAGTTAACACTTAAAAAAAACAACTTATAGTTTTAAAAGCTCTGCTATGTACTGTGTACTATCTCATCTGATCTTTATATCATCACTGTAATTTGTAATGGGATTAGGCAGGGGTTGGTAATGAAGGGCACTGAACACTACTGGAAAGGCTGACCAGAATGGCAGATAAAAAGGGTCATGAAGGTCTGGATTTGAGGAGAGACACAGCCCAGTACAGTTTCCTCCTTCTTAATAAATCTACCCTGGAAGGTATCTAAGAAAGGCACTTTCAGAAATTTTTCATGGAGAATATCCCATCCATCCACAAAGAAATTTTAACCAGAGATGATTTGAGGTTAGTGGATAAAGTCTTAGATTTCTCAGGAGTAATGGCACTTCAGCCTGATAGCTGTGGGGTGAGTTAAAGACATGAGTAGCAGAGTAATCTGGATGTGAGAAGGGGACCTTGGGGCTTGGTGGGAAGAAAGGGGCCCAGACGCTGTGGTTTTTCTAGTGCACTGGCAGAGTCACCTGTGACCTTGAGAAAGGAAATTACAGACACCTGCTACACTTCAAACTATGCTACCCACATGCCACAGACAGCTGTTTGAAGAGCAGGAGTGAAGGAATGAGAAGGTAATTTTGAGTATCACCCAAGAATGAGGAGATCGGGCTTCCTTTGCGTCTTCCTTGAGGCCTACTTGTAATGCTCATTGTGTACCCTGAAGTTTCAGCTGACACCTAAGTATGAATGACTCTTTAGTTGATATTTCCAATTTTAATTTTTCTTTCTTTTCTCCTTTTTATTAGAAAAATCTTTATGATAAGCACTTAGACTGTTAACCATTTGGTAACCTAAAGAACATGAAAATGAGTACAGGTCAATTAAATTTTTATCTTCCTGAGACACTTCATTGAGGGTTTCTACTTTTTCTGTCATTGCTGTTGTACTACCAGCAACTTAGTCCTTACCAGCAAAACCTTGGTGACACATTAAGCATATCTGTTCTCTCGTATATTGCTTTCTCCTTGTGTTGTATTTCCATTTCGATAGCCAGAATCAAGGCTCTCCTGTCTGACGTGGACAGGGATGGCATCCGCTGTATTTTTTTCTTGTATCTGTTGCTTTATTCATCATAACCAACTATGCCTTTCATGACCACAATTTCTGTGATTTTTTTTAATAGCTTCTTTTGGCTATAATTGCCATAGCATGAAGTTTATACCCTTTTGAAGTCCACAGTTCATTGGGTTTTAATATGTTCACAGAGTTTTGCAGCTGTCACCATTCTCTAAGTTTAAAATATATTCAACCTGACCCCAAAAAGAAACACTGTACTCATTAGTAGTCACCCCTCTTCCATTGCTTTGTCTCCCTGGCCCCTGGCACATACTAAACTACTTTCTGTCTCTATGGATTTTATAGATATTTTATATAAATGCAGTCATATCATATATATGACCTATATCTGGCTTTTTTCGCTTAGCATAATGCTGTCAAAGTTTCTTCATGTCGTAGCATTCATCAAAATTTCATTCCTTTTTATGGTCAAACAGTATTCTATTATGTGGGTATACCACATTTTATTTATCCTTTAATCTGTTGACGAGCATTCGAGTTGCTTCCATTTTTAGCTGTTATGAATAATGCTCTATGAATATAGAGGTTTTTGTGTGGACATGTTTTCAGTTCCCTTGGGTATATATTTAGAAGTGGAATTGCTGCGTCATGTTACCTGTAGGCTTAACATTTTGAAGAACCGTCAAATGTTCTCCAAAGTGGCTCTGAAACATTTTACAATCCCGCCAGTCATGTATAGGGTTTCAGTTTCTCCCCAGTTTCATCAACACTTGTTATTAGCTTTGTTATTATAACCACCCTAGTGGGACGGGAGTGGTACCTTGTGATTTGGATTTGCATATCCTTAATTACTAATGATCTGAGCATCTTTTAAAGTGCTATTTGTATATCTTCTTTGGAAAAGCCATTCAAATCTTTTGGCAATTTTCTAATTTGGTGAATTATTATATTTTACTATATAATTATAAACATTAGATATATTTTAAGCATATGTTATTATATATATTAGATTCAAAGCTTATACAAAATGTAGAAATAAATTTTTGTTTTTAGAAATGTAGTTAAAGTTACTGATCCGTTAGGATGGAAATAAATGAAATAGCAAATAGAAAAAGAACAGGGAAAATCAATTAAACCAAAAATTGGTTTTTTGAAAGATCAAGAAAATTAACGAAACCTTAGCTGGACTGACCTAAGGTGGGGAAGTAGGTAACATCCAAATTAATAAAATCAGACAGATAGAGAAGATACCACTACTGGCCTTAGAGACATAAAAAGAATTATAAGGAAGTGCCGTTACCAACTATATGCTAACAAATTAAATAGCCCAGATGAAAGGGACAAATCCATAAAAAGACACAACTTAAAACAGCCTGAAGAAGAAAAATGAAACTGAATAGACTTGAAAGAGTGAAATGATTGAACTAGCAATCCAAAAACTTTCCACAAAGAAAATCTCAGGCCCAGAATGCATCATTGGTGAATTTTACCAAGTGTTTTAAAGAAGCAATAACATCAATCTTTTACAAACTCTTTCAGAAATTAAAAGAGAAGTGAACATTTTCCAATTCATTTTATGGAGTCAGTATTTCTGTCATTCCAAAACTAGACCAGAACTTTACAGACCAAAGTCTCTTATGAATATTGATATAAAAGCATCAATAAAATACTAGTTAACAGAATTACAACATATGAAAATGATTATACACCATGACCAAGTAGGATTTGTCTCAGGAATGACAGGCAGATTTAACATGGAAATCAGTCAACGTAATAGACCGTATTACATCATTAAGGACAAAAACTCACACAATAATTGCACTAGATACAGGAAAAGCGTTTAACGGCATCCACCATTCTTTGTATAGCTTTTATCAGGTTTAGGAAGTTTCTTTGTACTCTTACTTTGTAGAGTGTTTTTATCAGGAAAGGATGTTGGCTTCTGCCTTGTTTTCTTCATTTTTTTTTTCTTCCAGTTGCTCAGATTAGATCACTCAATTTGCTTATCCTAAATTGCTGATTCTTCCCTTTGTCAATGCAAATCTACTGTTGAGCCAGTCATTCTATCGAATATTGTACCTCTGAACTCCAGAATTTCTATTTTTTAAAAGAATGTCTATCTATTGATATTTTCTATTTGCTGAGATATGATTCTCATACTTTCTCTTAATTCTTTACTCATAGTTTCCTTTTGATCTTTTAACATATATAAAATCTTTTTAAAATTGCTGTCTAGTAAATCCAGTATCTGGGCTTTCTCAGGGACGGTTTTTATTGACCACTTTAATTCCTGGGTAGGGTTATACTTTAATAGTTTTGGGGTGTTTTTTATGTTTTGTAAAACTTTTGTTGCTAACTGGACATTTGAGATAAAATAACGTGGCAAACTTGGAAATCATATTCTATACCCCCACCCTTCCATGGTTTATCATTTTTGTTATTGCTACTCCTGCTACTTATTTAGCTAGTGAATTTCCTAGAGCAGTTCTATATAAAGTCCGTATTTTTTGTGTTGAGCAACCATTGAAGTGCCCACTTGGAGTTCAGCTAAATATCAGACAGAGATTTCCTTGAAGGCCTGGACCCAAGTCCTGCAGCCTTTTCCAAGGGGCTTCGTGTGCTGTGTTGGGACATGTTTTCAGTGCTTCAATAGGAGTTTAACTCTGCCTTACATAGATTTAACTTTCTGCTTGTGCGGACTATAAAGGTCAACCAGAGATGAAAGGGTAGAGCCTTCTCTGGGCTTCGCTGGGCACACACACAGTCCTGCACTTGCACGTGGCCTTCTAAATTTCCAGGAATGTGTTGGAGCTTTTCAGAGTACCCTGTAGACATGCCATTTGCCTTCTGATTTTTTGGTCATCTCTTTATTTGTCCTAACGTGTATCACCACCCAAGTTGCAACTGATTGTTTTTGACAAATGCCCCGGGGATATGGCTGTTCACACAGCTGGCTCTGAGTCACATCAAATAAAGACAGGCTCCGAGAATGGAGCTTTTCAGGGGCTGCCACATAGGTCATATAGTGTCACTTCTCTGGAGATGGGGCCGTAGAGGCACCCTGAGCCTGTCCCGCCCTCTCCTGTGACTCCTAGCTAGTTTTCAGCGTTACCATAGTTGTGAGTCTGTTGGTTTCGAAGGCTACCATGGAGCTGGCAAGAGGATAATGAGAACAGGGCAGGTTAAAACTCCACAGAGCTTGCTGTGTTTACCAAGGTTTAACTGTTTTTGTTGAATTGCTCTGTAGATTGTTCTAAACCTTTGGCTAATTGTCACAATTCTTAAAAAGTTGATTTTGACAGTTTTTACCAGTGTTCTTGTTTCTATGAAAGAGCCAATTTTTATTACTCCCCCATTCCAGAAGTGCTTCCCCTCATTTGTCTCTAAGCTCAGAATTTTTTATTTGCTTCTTTAAAATTCTATTTGCTGATTTCTATTTTGCCATTTGAAATAGTTTGGTAAGTTTTGGAGCCTCCTATTCGACTGTCTACATCTCCACATTGTCACAATAGAATTATATGCTTCAAGTAGGGGCACTTTCCATTAAGCTTCTTTATTATGCTTCTGCTATTATATTCTTCCCTTTTTTCCCAATTAAACCAAATGCTCACATGTGGGTACATGCGCCTTTCCTGGAGTATTTGGATTGATGTTAGAATTAGAAACAGACAAGCCTTTAAACAAGTGTTTAAATAGATAAGCAATTAAATAATGATGTCTGGCCGTCAGCATCATAAGAAGCTTTTCTCTTTCCATTTAAATTTATTATTCAAGATTCTTTCAGAAAACCTTTCCCAATGAATTCTACCTGAGGTCTTTTCAGTAATTTCCTCTACCCTTAAATATAAATTGCAGTGATGAAGTAGATACACATGTTAAAATACATAGCTAAGCTGTCATCTTAGCCTGATTTCTGTTTCCCATTTTGGTGACCTCAATAAACTGTGACTGAGAAACTGAAGAAAAGTGCTGTTATGAACTTCAGGTGCCTTCTTTATAGAAATACCAAGTCTTTAAGACCCGTCTTTGGGCATAATCTTAAGGAAAATCATAGGCAGTGAACCAGACATCCTTGTATTTACTTGTTCATGGGAAGACCTCTAACTTCAAACTTAAATATGTACGTTTAGTGATTAACGGCAGGCTTAAGAGAAAAGCAGACCTACTAACACCTAGACTCTGCCAAACTGTGTGATTTAGACAAATGATAATCTCCTAGCTTATAATTAAGGAACCAAAGGGTGTATACAAATATATATATGAACTATATAGAGTAAAATACACTTTATATAAGGTATATTATATATACTATAAAGTGTATATATATACTATATAATATATTATACTATGTGTGTGTGTGTGTGTGTGTACTTAGCACATGCCTGGTACACAGTAAGCATTAAATAAGTTCTAGATACATGTATTTCTAGATATATCTAGACAGATACACAGACATATCCATAACATAGCAGATTATTAAATAATAACAGATGTACATGATGCTGAGAAAAACCCACACTAAGATTTATATATTTGTTTTAAAACTAGTGACTTTTAAAACCTTGGTTGAATGAAACTAAATCATCTAAATGAGATATTTTATTTTTAAATAAAAATATTTCATAAAACAGAGCAGACTATTGTAAAGATATTAATTTCTGCTAAACTTTAAGAATAAATATTTTAAACATATAATATTTGAAACAATATATTTTTCTTAATTATATCTTAAGCGCCTTCAGGGTAGAAACTGTGCACTTCATTTCTTTACCCCTACTGTGTGCACAGTGCTGCACACACTGAAGGCATTTACTGAAGGAATGAGATATTAAATTATCTTTTCAGAAATTACTTATAATTTTAATGAATTTCGTTCATGAATTTAACAAATGTCCTTAGCAGTTCTCTTAAGTAATTCTCAAAAGCTTTTGTACAGATTGTCTTGAGACATCAGGGACTACAATGGAACCTAGAATTGGTGCTCAGGAAATCTTGAACTTGTCATTAACCGTCAAAGACAGATTTAATTCCAATTCTCAAAAGACTTGTCTCCAGACCTTATGTTATTTTTAAGTAATAGATCTGTTATCCCTATTATGTATATATTTAAGCACAGAGAAATATTTTAATATTTATATATTCATATGTTTATATCCTTAAAAACTAATTAATAATTTGTTTTCATTTTAATATTTATAAATTTGTATGTTTATATATTTTCTTTTAAAGATTTTTACCACTTCTCTCAACACTTGTGACTATAGGTAAATAAAATCAAGTAATAAATGCAGTACAGTAAAAAGGAGAATATTTCCTTTATTATAAGGGATATATTTCTATACATAATCTCTAGAAATCACTGCTTTAAACTATGGAGTATAAAATGTATAACTACTAAAACTGAGTATCTACAAATTATGAATGTTATTTGCAAATACTTGAATTTATTTTTGTTTAAAAATATTGTCTGTATTTAGTTTTTTACTAGTAATTTAAAATTTAGTCATAACTCATGGTTCATGAAGATACTTTAAATAAATTTATTATGCTTTTTTGAAGTAGTTCATAAGTTATTTTAATATTCGGTATCAGTGTGTACTCTGTTACTGTTTATTTTTACCTTCAAAGTAGAGAAACAGAAGGAAGATTAAAGCTATCTCCCTTTTAAAAAGGGCCACCAGACCAAAAACAAGGAAACAACTAACGAAACGGAATCCCCCTGAGAGTGGAGATTTTTGTCTGTGTTGTTCACGGCTTTGTCCCCAGCCTGTAAGGGTAGCTGAGATGCTTCTTGGTACTTAATAAAACTGGGTGAAAAGACTTAATATTTCAATTTTGCTTGGTTTTTTTATTTTAAAAATCTTACTAATACTTAAGAGGTTGCAGAGAAACCTAAGAAATGATGACTATAACTCCTAGTTGCAGTTTGAGCCTGACCGTGTTGAAAAGATGACCAAGTAGATGTTAAATTACTCAAACCTGGAGCAGGTCAGTATTTCAGTGAGGCAAGAGGGAAACTAAGAAAGATAAGTAAAGCGAAAAGGGAAGGAGGAATGGGCTTACTTTAAAGTTTTGCCATTAACAATTTGTTACAAGATTTGGCTTTATATTTTACATTTTTTTTTACCCATTAGGTTGCATCACTTGATATGTGCAAAAAATAGTGTGCATGTTTTATAAAATAGGTTGAAATAAAGTATTAACTAAACTTTAGGTGTTATCAGAATCATGTGGAAGGCTTTTTAAAACTCAGACTGCTTGCCTGTCTCCAGACTACCTGATTTCAGTTGCTCTGAAAGGGGCCCAAGAATTTTGCATTTCTAACAAGTTTCCAGGTAATGTGCCACTTGTGGTCTGGAGACCTCACTTTGAGAACTCTCATGTAAACCAGTGATTCATAATCCTCTGTTTACTATCCCTCCCAAGAAAGAGAATTAAAGTACATTATAATTTTTCTTTGCTAAAATCAACAGCAAAAATATGTAGTCTAGTTTATCAAGGTCCGTATCATGCTCTTGATTTTTTTAAAGGAAATAACCAATAAAAGGATAAACATTAGAGCCTTTTTCAATGAAGCACTAGTAATTCACTGTAACAAAGTATATGAATTGTGATTCCTGTAAGAAAAGGCTTGAGACTAGTCACCATATAAAATGAGTTGCTTATTTGTGAACTCCAAAGTTCAGAAGAAAAGTATTTCCAAATGGCAAATTCAGAAGAAATTCTTTATCATTATTGTTTTAATTGTTACTGTAAGATTTTCCTGTATAATGTTATAGCAATCAAACTAGCTTTTCCAATTCATGTATGATTACAAATAATGTAGCCACATTGTTATCTGCCAGATTAAATTTTTGAATTAACTTACAACTTTATGAATGCTGTCCTTCTAGAATAGTTTTTGGAGTACCTGGTGTAATAGAATTTTAAAGCTGGAAAGTATACCAAATTATCACCTGGTTCCATCCCTTTAGCTGACAGACATTCAGTCTGAGTATTCTGTAACATACTTCAGTTTTGGAGGGCCAGACAGAGCTGGAAGTTCACTGTCTTGAGTCCTGGTTTGGTATTCTTTCCATTACCCTTGGTATTTACTTTACCGAAAGGTATTTGGAATCAAATATTTTCAAATATTTGTTTGATGAAGTATTTGAGGTTCACATATACTAGCATTTTATAGCAGGATAGGAACAGATAGTTTGTCTGGTACAAAGACAGTAAATTTTGTGCAATTATTTACTTTCTTTATCTTTGTTTTCTTAATCTGTTATTACCCAGATAAGATCAGTTAAAAATAACAGGACCTTGGTTTCTTTCCTACAAATGTCTTTAAGGTCGTCTTACATAATATTCATGGAAATAATCATAAAAGACCATATATATTTCTGTCATATGATGCTAGAAATAGGACTATGTTTCTTTATTCCTCTGGTGAAATAAAATATAGTCCCAGTGTCACTAATAGTAAAGTAGTCATTTGAATATTTAATAATGTACTTCTGTACAATTTGGAATTTTTAAAGATTTTTATTTATTTAATTTTAAAGAGAGGGGAAGGGAGGGAGAAAGAGAGGAAGAGAAACATCAATGTGAGAGAGAATCATTAGTCAGTTGCCTCTCAAATGCGCCCCAACCAGGAAGTGAACCTGCAACCCATGCACATGCCCTGACCGGGAAGTGAACCACTGACCTTTTGCTTCATGGGAGGACTCCCAGCCGACTGAGTCACACCAGTCAGGGCTCTACTAACTTTTTTTATCTGCTCTATTTTTCTATTTTAATAGTAAACACCAAACATTCCTTTATTGACATTGTTGAGAAATAAGACTTTCTTAAAGCCTATTTTATTTCACTTGTTAAATAATTACTGGGAGACAGTGGGCAGGTGCAGCTAGGGGTGGGTACTGGGACCATGCCCAGAGGCTGTCTGGTAGCAACATGGCTCACTGCCAAGTGCACTGATTCTCCAGTGCATGGTGGTTGGTGACAGGACAGTGGGCAAAACATGCTACTTGTGAGGTATGCCAAAGACACCTTCCCAGAGGAGTAAGGGCCCACCATCTTCCACCACTACAGTCAGCATCACCATTAGGGGTCAAGTGGTACCTCCTGGGACTCCGTGACACAGCCAGACAGGAAAACTGTGATAACACAGGAAGACTGTGATGATCTGAGACCTTTATCTTATCCATTGATTGGTGTCTTATAACCTGTATTTGTGGAACAAGAACAGAAGCAGCAAAAGAAATGGGAACATGCTGCTTTGTGTAATGTTCCATTTTAGCCCAGAAGAGACTGCAGACTGTATTTGGTGAGGCTATCGGAATCATTTTAACTCCCAAGAAACACACAGGGAAAAAATGAATAGGATCAAGATGTATAAACTGCTGTTGGATTACCTGAGAAATATCTTCAATGGCCAAGGAAATGGTCCATTTCTCTGAGAAAGCATATGAAATGGTACAGTTATACCCGGACCTCTTATCAATAATGAGACTGTTTAACGCTTGAAAAAAAGGGGGTCAAAAAGTCTTGTCCTGGCCCTGACCGAGCAGCACAGTGGGTTAGAGCATCACCCCGACAGGCCAAGGTTGCGGGTTCGATCTCTGTTCAGGGCGCATGCAAGAAGCAACCAATGAACACATAAATAAGTGGAACAACAAATCAGTGTTTTCTCTCACTCCCTTCCTCTCTCTCTAAAATCAATAAATTTTTTAAAAATTAAATATATATTTTTAAAACCCTATCCTCAGAATTCTATAAAATTCATTGTTTTCTAAATGTTTGAGAAGCAACAGACTCTGAATTCATAATCTATTATAAATATTTCATCTAGAAGGCACAATCTCTCCAAGGTTTCATAATTTAAAAAACTATAATCACATCGTGTTGGAACTATATAATAAACTGTGCTATAAATGGAACTTCCTGGCTTGACCATACACATTTCTGCAGTCTTTATGTAATCTTCACAAAGAAATATCTTCTCCCTTAGCTCCAATTAATTGTTTTTATATGTAAGTTGCTTTCTAGGCCAGCATATCTAGAGTGGTGAAATAACAGGGCCAACTACGTAACCAAAAGCTGATCCAAGCATCCAAAAGATGGGCCATACCTGGAGAGAAAATGTGTGAGAGAAAAAGGAACAAATGCTTTGTTATTACCTAAGCACAAGTTAAGTGTAACTTAAATATTTCTATATGGAAACTTAATATGCTTTCTTAAAGGATGCCAAAGATATAATAAGGCCATAATTGCATTTATCATAAACACAAAAAATGTACACATTTTAATTAATGTGCATTAAACTGTAACAAGGCTTCTGGCATATAATAATTACTAAGATGTTACTTTTTATTTCACCTTACATTAATTGGTAATCATGCCAGTAACCATAAGTCGTACCCTGACAAGCCTTTGGCTGAGTGCTGATCTGCATATGCATGAGATGAAACTTCAAAGAAAGGAGCCATTCAAAATTAGGAGGCTGCACAGCAGGGTGGGAATAATTCACATTCCTGACAGCCAGAATGGAAAAACCTCCTAATATATGAGTCATCAGGTGAAATTATCAGGAGGAAATTTACACCCTGGGAATGGGGAGCTTTGAGTCCTAGGGGAAAGTCTTTCTGAATCTACTCTAACAAAACTTAAAAGCCAGCCTGGGAAAGGTCAAAATGACCTCAAGCAACGACAGGCCAAAAAAAGGTCCAACAGTCTTTAAAGAAATACAAGAAAACCCAACACTCACCAAAGTAAAATTCACATGTATTCGTTTTCTAGGGCTGTTGTAGCAAATTACCACAAACTTGGTGTGGTTTAAAACAGACATTTATTCTCTCACTTTTCTGGAGGCCAGAAGTCCGAAATTAAGTTCCGTCGGGAGAAAGCAGAGGGAAAGCGGTTGATCCAGATGCTGCCCTGGCTGCAGGCTGGCACAGAGAAGTTCCCCAGCCATTATGGGCCCTGCCGAAGTAGTGCTGGGGGGAAAAGCGCTCAAACTTGGGTCCATTCAGTAAAGCCCAGCTTGCTGAATGATTTGGGGCCATTGTGAATATTGACTTTTGCATTGTATTATGGACAAAGCTGTAAGGAACATCTGCTGAACAATACTGGTTAATGTCCCTTCAGTACACTAGTTTCAAGAACCACTGAGAATTTTTCAGAGAAAACTATAATAATAATTTAAAAATCTCTCAGAAGATAATACAGGAGAAATTCACCTAAATGTCTTAAAACAATCTGACAGAATGCTTAAACCAAAAAACAATACCTGGCAAGCACTGCTATGAAGACTGAAAAATGTCCCAAAAATGGCACTTCCACCATGATTGTGCCCAAGCAACTCATTAAGCTTTGAGAAAGAGAAGAAACTCTGTTTCAAATATATGAAGAGTGGACAAAATTTGACCAAGTGGATTTTGTGGAACATCTCATTTCCCAGACCTGTCATTACCAACATGGGCACATAAACTCATGTTTATAAACGTCTATTGCAAAAAGTTTTCTGGAACATGTTGCCAAAGATATTGTCATACCTATAATGCCAGATGACTATGTGCAAGGAATGGTACGTTATGATAAAAACTAGCAGAATAAGAAGAAAACAGAAACAGTATTAATTCAAACCAAACTTCTTGATGAAATTGTGTCTCTCAACTTTTAACTGTTTTTTCTTTCAAATTATTTTAATAATCTGGCAGTGAGTCAAAAATATGATTACCTCACAAAAGTGTGATTAAAGGTCGTGATGACACCAGATTCCAAAGAGCAAGGCTGGTAAGAAGGCATCTGGGCTTACGGATGAAGAGCTTGGTTTCGGAACATCTCACTGGAGAAGCAGGTAGCAGGAGAAAAATGAAATTTAAGTAACCCTCAGAGGACAGGGCATGGTGGCTGGGTCATCAGCACCTCAAGACATTTCTTGATGGTGATTCGGTGTCGAGGGTATTTGTCACTGGGGGAGAGCCAGGCAGGATGGGCAGAGCAGGTCTGTTGTCCTGTGGGTCAGACTTCCCCAGGGTGTAGACCCAGTCTCCCTGTTCATTGAGGTAATGCTAGAGAAGCATGGTCACACCGAAGCCAAAGGCCCCAGCTCGTCTGCTGCCTCCCACCTTTCACACAGAGCCTTAATTTATCCTAAACAGTTAGATAACAACAAAATCTATTTGGAGACATGTTTTATGCACAATCCACTGCCAAACTGAAACAGGCAAAGAAGTTACTGCGTATACAGTAGTGCTCAGAAGAGTGTAAGTGGTCTTCAAATGAGAAGGTAAGACATTGGATAAAAACACATACTGGAATTCTCATGAGCCACCTGGCTTTTGTTCGTATGGCAAGAGAATGGTCCTAACTCCACTCCCAGAATGTGCACTGTTGGCGTGGGAAACACACTGATTCCTCACTGTATAGTGATTTTTCACTTAAGTGTCAGTAATGGTATGATGATGACACGCTCCCCAAGGCTGTTCCTTTGCTTTGGGGCATGTAACCTCCCCAGTCATCACCTTCCTGGATGTTGGTTGTGGAGTTCAGTGTCAAGGTCATTGTTTCTGCATCAGGAAGGTACCATTGTAACAGTGAAGAACACAGCACTGTAAGCTGGCTGGTAAGGACCTACAAGGGATACAAGCATGGCACTGCCCATTTTCAGTAACAACACGGGCTGGCAGTGAGCACTTCATCTGACATCTGCAGGCTGTGGAACCGTTAGGGTGCCAGGACTGCCAGAACAGAATGCCATAGAACAGGGGACTTGAGCAACAGAAATGCATCGGACCACAATTCTAGAGGCGGGAAGGCCAGTTTCTTCTGAGCGTTCTCTCCTAGGCTTGCTCGCTGATTGCCTCCTTCTCATCATGTCCTCTCATGGCCTTTTTTCTGTTCGCATGCAGCCCTGGTATCTCTTCCTCTTTATAGGGACACCAGTCCTGTTGGATTAGGGCCCCACCCATATGGCCTCATTTAATCATAAGTACTTCCTAAAAGGTTCTCTCTTCAAATACAGTCACATTGGCAGCTAGGGCTTCAATTTATGAATTTTGAGGGGACATACACAATATAATCCATGACAGGGACACAGAATACGGAACATGTTTCCAAGGACTAAAGGGCCACGCTAAATTGGTGTGCTGTATTTGATTGTGTAATGAGGATAATCAGTGGATACTGTAATAGAAAAATTGAAATGTAGAATCTTATCATTCTTTTGGACCCCTGTATCTCTGAAGGGACTCTTTTTTTTTCAGTAGAGCCTGGCGGAAAAATCAGGGAAAGTTAGCTCGGACTCCAGTTTGATGAATTCCAGATTGTCAGTAGCCCACACGAGCATATAAGCCTGACGTGGAGCTCCCTGAAGGATTCTGTTGCCTGAGCTGAATCCCTGCTGCTCTCCTTCCCAGTAGCCACCCCTGGCTTCAGACAAATAGGCGCACATTGACCTCATGCCTGCTTAACAGCATCCAAGTTGTGCTGCCGCAGTGCACCAAAGCCAGCCTAAGGAACGAAAGGAACTAACCCCCAGCTCTGCAGTACTGAGTTTCATCATGAAAGCACAGTGGGTCTGCAGGTGACTGACGATATAGTTGATCTTCTCAGCACTGCTGACTGCTTAAGCACCGCTACCCAAAACAAGTGTCCGTAACGAGTATTAGGATTTCCAGTTCCTCCTGTTTCCTCTCTTCTGCCTCTCCCCCATGTTTGATTCTAAAGAAACATGGCCTATAAATATATTTAGCTATGAAAAAAAACTCAGTTTAAGTCCTGATTCTGCCACTTATTAGTTTACTTTAGGCAAGTCATTAAATTTCTCTGTACCTCAAATTTCTCATTTATAAAACTGCAATAAGAATTTATGCCCTCATGAGATTGTCATAAAGATTAATATAACTTATGTAAGCAACTAACGTGGTACATAGAATGTGGCAGGCACTCAAAACATTTTAATTGGCATTCCTCTTCTGTGATAGTGCCAGGTAGGGGAATAAAGGGGAAGAGTTTTGGAGAAGGAAGAATAAAGGGAAAAGTTAAAAGTTCCACTTTTACATAAGTGATTGGGCATCAATATGCTAAAAGTTATAAAAGGTTTGTAATTTTTAAACAATATTCTGTATAAGCCCTGGCCAGGTGGCTCAGTTAGCTAGAGTGCCATCCCAAGATGCCAAGGCTGTGGCTTCAGTCCTCGGTTAGGACATGTACAAGAATCAACCAATGAATGCATAAACAAGTGGAACAACAAATCAATGTTTCTCTCTCTCTTTCTCTTTCCCTCTCCCTCGATCCCCCCCTCTCCTCTCTCTCCTTCCCCCCTTTCTCCCCTCCTCCCTCTCTCTAAAATCAATAAATTAGAAAAGATTTAAACAATATCCTGCATAGCATGTTGGAAACTATCGGCTGTGCCAAGCAGTACAATAGGAATTGCATTTGTACCATTTGAATTAAAGTATCACTGCCCTTCTACCATACGGTGACAAAAGCTAATTCCAAATTCATCCATTAAAATCTCCTGATGTGGTAATAAATACTATATTATAAATTAATTAAAAGGCACCACAAAGAGTCTTGTGAACTGTTATAGAATCCTCTGCTTAAAACTCTTCTGTGTCCCTGTTATCCCCATTAGGAGGCCCCTGAACTCTTTCAACATGCGTGATCCGGCCTCTTCTTTCTTCCGTAGCCTCAGCTTCCCCCACGCGTCTTCCTTCGCTCTTACCTCTCATCCCAGGCTTCCACCACATGGAACTATTTTGGGTTGCTCTTTTCCGGACTCTCACAAGTGCTGTATAATCTGCCTGAGACATACATTTGGTCTCTTCACCTGGCTAATTCCTGATTATCCTTCATTCTCCTGCGAAGCCTAAATGAGGTACCCTTTCCAGAAATTATCCTATTTATCATTGTATATTTAGCGCTGGCACAGTACCAGGCACATTAGGAATTCAGTAAACAGTTGTTAAGTGAATGAGTCAGTATTCAGCTTAAATGCATATAACTGGTAAATTTTCAAGTCCCATTTAAATTGAAAAAAGTAGTTTGTTCTTTAGTATTTATATTGTGTTGGCCAAAAAGTTTGTTTAGTTTTTTCTGTACTAGTAGTACTGAGTTGTCTTTAACTTCATTCAGAACAATTTTGTTAGATTGTATTGTGACAGCTGTCATATCAGTGTGCATTTTAAAAAAACTTTAAAAAATTGGTGAATTTTTGTGTAGCCATTTTAGTATTGAAGATGAAAGAAAATAAGCACCATTGTCAACCTAGTATGCTTTATTGTTTCAAGAAGGTAACAGTGCAACTGAAACGCAAAAAGAAGATTTGTGCAGTGTGTGGAGAAAGGGCTATGGCTGATCGAAAGCGGTTTGAGAAGTTTCTTCATACTATTGCCATTTTGGCCAAAAAATTCTTTGCTCTGGGGCTCTCTTATGCTTCGGAAGATGTTTAGCAGCACCCCTGGCCTCTACCCACTAGAAACCAACAGTGGGAGATAGCAGACATACTTAAAATATCCAAATCAATAAAGTAATTGGTGAAAATGAAAAAGGTGTCTTTTATTTTATGGAAAAAACTAAACGGACTTTTTGGCCAACCCAATATTATGTTACTTTATACGATGTATCACATCTAAAATGGGTCAGTGTCCGCCTCCTTCTTATAATTGCAGTACGGGACTTGCAAATGCATGTGTGGTCATTCATTTTGATTTGGGTTTTTCAAAAGAAAAAAGTCAAATATAGTAACTGTTGTAACAACACAGAGAAGAGGATTCTCATAGAAAGGCTTTTCCTCTTAAATTTCTGTCTAGTGAAAATGAGTTTATCAGAATATTTGAAAAGGTAGTCAGAAGATTTAGATTGTTAAAAGAAAGTATCAGAAACATGTTTTGTAGAGAAATATAGCCCAAAAAGAGACATTAACAATATGCCAAGTGATCATGATGAAATTATGTAATTGGGTTGTTCCATTGAGTTTTCCTTTTTGTAAAATTGTTGACATTCTGAGGAATTTTTTTTTCAGATGCATCTGCTTAGCACAGAGAATGGGAACTAAAGGTAGTATAAAACAATTCTGAGAAAGTGAATGGTGTGTGACTTTTTTTTAATTTGCTTCACAAGTAATTTACTTTAAAAAAATTAACATCTGCTATTTTGAAGCTAATCTTAGTGTATTGAATGCTCTTAACCATTTCTCAATCCCACAGTCTTTTATCTTGCTTCTCCTGCTGTGTTCCCACCACCCCTGATCCCATTAGCAAACTTTGAGACCGCCTCAAACTTACCAAAGTACTGCTTTGGTTTCAGCTGCTCTTCTGCAAGAGGAAGTGAATGTTGGGGGTTTTCTCTGTGGTGCAGTTGTGATAAAGCTGTGGTGGTCTTATCTCTCTCTCAGGTAGTGGCTCTTTATGACTACACAGCGAATCGATCAGATGAACTAACCATCCATCGCGGAGACATTATCCGAGTGTTTTTCAAAGATAATGAAGACTGGTGGTATGGCAGCGTAGGAAAGGGGCAGGAAGGTTATTTTCCAGCTAATCATGTGGCTAGCGAAAGTAAGTTTTATGCTCCCTTCCTGGTCTACTAATATGGTGTAACTGATAGTACAAGATTTTATCATTTTCTACCCTTTAATTTACTGTCTTTGTAACTTTTGCATATGTTTACCAGTAGGTATTGCTTTTCATTTTCATGATGCAAAAAAATAAAAAGGAGTAGACACTAGAATGCTAGAAAGCTATTCCATTCTGGAATATTTGCTTCACAAACTTCTCATCCCAGGGGCCCTTCCCACCTAGTTAACAACCTTCTTCATTCAGCCCCTTTGTCCTGCCACTTGCTTTATACACTTCACACATGGCTATGTCAGCTCTTCTCTTGCCACAGTGACTCCTCAGTTGACAGTCACTTTTTAAGAACCTCTAGTTCCCCAGCTCCCGTTCTTACTTTATATACCTCAGGCCTAGTTGTTATCTACCTACAGCAAGTTGTTTCATTCTCAAGTAAATTAAGCCCTTGTCTGTGAAAGGAAAAAGACAGGAGCTGGAGAAGGAATTCTAAATACAGTTTCTGAAAATGGTAGAAAACTAGCTGTAGATTTCACCTTGAGAGGTGAAAATAGAACACAGAGAACCTGAAAATGAAGACTACATAGAAAGGACAGAAAGATAGTAATGCTTCTTTAGAAGAATGCTTCCTATCAGCAATTAACTTCATAGTGTTGTAGGAAAAATACTATTCTCAGGGATCAAGAAAGCTGACTGCTAATCCTAGCTCCCCCACAGCTATTACTGATATGCCTCACTTTCCATCTATAAAATGAAGCTGAGCTCTGTCATCTCTTAAGTTTTCTTCTAGAAATACTAAAATGATCCAGTTCTGATTTAGAATGTAGTATAGGCAGCCTTGAGAGCACTCTGTTTTGTATATTTATTGTTAAATCTTTTTTCTGCAAAGAAATAATTATAAATAACAGTTGCTTTGGAGGCTAGTGTATGAAACTCCATTAAAACCCAAAAAATGGCTGCACAAAAGTACTATGGATTCCTAACCTAAGTTCTGAATTTTGAGAGCGAAGGAGACGGCAGAGGAAGAATGCCTTCCATGAGCGATGTGTGCTGGCTTAGGCCCAGATAAGATATTTTCTTTCCGCCCCACTCGCATCGCCCTGTGTGTAGCCTGGCACTTCCCAGGGCTTCCCTGGCAGTCTCTCGGGGGCTGCTGCCAGTCTCGCTCTCATGGCTGCTTCCTGCCTCAGCGTATCTGCCGCTTTCAGCAAGCTCCTCCCCTCAAAAGTGCCAAGTGCCTCAAAAATTACCCACTTCTCTCTCACACAGCAAAAGTCTGAAGGTCCTCGGTGCCACCATTTTCATTCTTTTTCTCTGAGTAGTAAGTGGCTGATAGCTCTTAAACGCTATTGGAGGTATATTTTTATGTTTGAAAGAAGATGCACAGTGGAGAAAACATAAGGCAGTGTGGAAGGAAGAAACTTTCGGACAGGTTAATACCCAGTCACCTGCACTTCTAACTTCCAGATTGTCTGAAATATCCAAGTTTCTTCCTTCTGCTTCCCAGGGATGGTTTTTCCACAGGCTCAACAGCTGGAATTCAGCTTCTGTTTTTAAATCACAAGCTGCCCACACATCATAGTCACTCTAGAGTGTGTCTGTTACTTTAAGTAGATATGACAATTCATTGTTAATACAATGAAAACATACATTGTTTAACTTGGCAATTTAAAAAGATTGTGTATTTCTAGGCCGGAGTGTATTAGGTGCTTTAACTTCATTTGTTTTATTTTTATTTTTAATTTTTTATTATTTTTTAACCCTCACCTGAGGACATGCTTATTGATTTTAGAGAGAAGGGAAGGGGGAGAGAAAGATGGAGAGAAACATCAATGTGAAAAACATCGATTGGTTGCCTTTCGTACAAGCCCTGACCAGGGACTGAGCCCGCAACCCAGGCATGTGCCCTGACTGGGAATCAAACCTGCGACCCTGTGGTTTGCAGGTTGACACCAAACCAAATAAACCAACCGGGCAGGGCAGGTGCTTTTAACTTTAGAATCTATTAAGTTTGCAGAAATAACCTCTTGGGCTTCTAAATCTTGAGAGGCTATAGATATTTGATCTACAGTTGGTTAAAAATCCAATAAAATTTTTCTTCCACAATAACCACAGTGAGACTTCTGAAGCATACTGTAATGATGGTTAGTGGTTATATACAGAAATTAATGGTCTCAGGTAGTGACTATTCTTCAACTCCTGTAATTCTTTATTGCCTCCCAGAATAACTGATGTTTTCTTTTGGCATCAGTTATTGCTTGCTGGAAAACCCTTGTAAAGGCCAGAACAGACAGAAAAAGATACTCAGATAACCTGAGAATATAATGATTGAATTCCCACTTGATCAGGGATTTATTTCTCCCTTTTATCCTACTTTTTACCTGCATTTCTTGCCTGCTTGGTTTTAATATTAGAGAAAGAAATGACTGTCAACGGCATTTTTCACTCAAAAAATAGTAGGAGAAGTTGTCCTTTATCTTTATCCCAAGCCAAGTATGCAAAGCAAATGACTTAAGGAAGTACATATCTGAATAGAGTCTGCACCAGCTGTTCAACTGAGAACCGTGTCCTCTAAAGAACAACGCGAAGAAGATATTGGTACCCCGTTATTATAAAGGACTTATTCCCATTGTGTCTTAAGTCACTGGGAAGAAAAATATGATCAGCTTCCCTTAATCATATCTAACATCTTTTCCAATAAGAGATAAAGAAAGCCGGTAATAAAATCAACCCATACACAAAGCCAATTAATACATCTCTTAACCTTAGAATTTTGATTAGGTGTATTTTAACAATTTCTCTCAATTCAGAGTTGCTCAAGTCATTTCACCAAAATAGATTTTCTTTTTAGCCCTTTAAAATTTCCACCTGACTTTTTAGATTCAGCACCATGTGTAAATAAAAGAGGTTATGTAGATTATAATTTTACATTATAAGAACCATAGATTTAACATTGAATAGGTTCATATCGTGTACAGTCCTTGCCCCATGCTTATTTCTTTCGTACCATCTTCCCAAATTATCCTTCCTCCACACTTCTGCCTGGCAAAATCCTACCTCTTCTTCAGAGTCTGACATACCTATTTCTTCTTCCATTAAGCATTTGCAATCCCCTCATGAGTGTGTCTTTGTTATTATTTTTCTTTTAAGTAATGTCACAGTTCCTTGTGAACGTGTGGCTCTAACCAGACTGTAAGCTCCTTGAGGGCAAAGACTGCTTTGATCATCTTCCTGTCGCCTCCAGCAGTGCCTAGCAGATAACCAAGCATGTAGCAATTCCTGATAAATGTATATTGAAATAAAATGAAATAAACATCTATATGACCACATAGTAAGTGAAAGTGACACCCTCTGTGTTTCTGAAATCCTGCTAATCATAACTTTACAATCAAAAGTTGTGCTCCTTTGGTAACTAATGTGTCAGACTCCGAATCGCCTTAACAGTAAGTGCTAGGTAGCTTATCTTTGCACCAAAGTACCGAATATCAGTTTCTTTAGTTTCACATCTGCCCCTGCTCCATCATTGTTCTTGCTCATTTTGAAGCAGTGTTTCTCAATTTGATTCATTGAATTCCTTTTTCAATTCCAGCACTGTATCAAGAACTGCCTCCAGAGATAAAGGAGCGATCCCCTCCTTTAACCCCCAAGGAAAAAACCAAAATGGAAACACCTTCTTCATCTTCTCAAAAGGTAAATGTTTTCAAGAACATGTATAGCATATATACTTTGATTTTCACTCTCTCTGGATAAAATATTACTTTATTTTTCATGCTTATATCCTTCATTGCTTACCTTATTATTTCTTGTAATATTTGCACCAACATTATGAAATATACAAGGCAAATATTATTATAGCCATTTTTCAGATAAGGAAACTGAGGAGGCTCAGAGATGAAAGTAGACCCCAAGTCATAGCCCAAGTAATGGAACAAGGACCCGAAGTAGAACTTGTGACTTTAAGTGTGATGCTATTTCTACCCTATACTTGTTTCTGTAATGGTGATGATGACACTGTCATTAGCCCCACCTGAGTGTACGCTGAAGGTCATTGGAGCTCACAGAATAAAGATGTTCTATCGCCCTGGAACATTCCTTTTACTTGATAGTAATTTCAAAAATTTTCAGATTAAAGTGAGTATGGATATATTATTGACCAGAGAAGTGACATGTTTTTTAGCCTGGGCCTTCAGATACCCTCAGTCAGTGTTCTGATGTTAGTAGTACTTTGGTACAAAGTTTAATAAGCAGTGTGCCGTCATATATATTGCTTATTGAACTTATTCATTCTGTGACATTAGCTTTGCCCTTAGACTGAAAAACTTCACTTTTTGACAACATGAACTGGTATATACAGGTTTTTGACAGTTGGAACCTGTCGTGTATCAGTAGTCACTCACCTGTGTTTCCTGAGTGCTTATTACTTCCTTGCTGAGCATTCCATTAGTCGTCACTGAAACAGGGCTGAGTGGGCAGAGCACTTGCCCTTGAGCTTGGCAGGCTGGTGGGCGAGACACCTGCAAACAGGCAATTCTGATGGACTGGGTTGGGAACTATAATGAAGACATGCGCACGATGTATTGGGAACACACAGAAATAAGCCCTCTGCATCTGGCCTGGGGAATCCAGGAAGAGTTCCCAGAGGAGGTCATGCTTGAGCTGAGGCTTATTCGATGAAAAAGTATGTGCTAGGTAGATGATCTTAGAAAGAACATTCTAGCAAAGGGAACAACCTGAGTAAGGTGTGGTACGGTGTAGTTATGTTTGTGGAGTACAGGTCCTAATGGAGAGAAGGACAGAGAAACGCAGGAGTCAGGCCGCAGGGAGCCTAGTACTGCACTCTGCTGAGATGCTTAGATGGCATTCTTCAGACACAGGGCATCCCCCGGAGAGGGTAATCCAGGAAGCGACACGTACAGGTCTACATGTTAAAAATATCATCCTAGTGGCAGCATAATGATTGGGTTAGAGGTGGCTAAGACCTGGGACAAGGAAGTATTATAAGTTAGGAATCCATCAAAATGAAATATAACAGCCTGAACTACAGGGACATGATTGACAGGATTTTATGATTGATTAGATGTGATGAGTGATGTTGGAATCTAGGAACTGTGCTAAGGGCCCTGGCTTATTATATAAGTGAATGGATAGTGGTACCACAGAAATAATAAAAGAATAAGGAAGGTTAGGGGAGACACAGACAAGGAATGGTAAGGAGTCGAATGTGATAAGTTTACTGTTAGATATTTTGACTTGTTAGTGGTACTTATGCTGTTCTCAAGTACGGATATTCACTATGAATCCAGAAATACAGGATTGGAACTTGAAAGAAGGTAGGGCTTCAAAATAAAATGGGGAGGTGTTAGTATTTATTGTATTATATCAGTAGAGCTAAAGCTTGTAATGAAGGAGATGGCTCAGAAAAAACATTGTAGAGTTCTGAGAGAAAAGTCCAAGGACAGAATTCCAGTTGAACACTAGTATTTAAGGGACAGTCTAAGGAAGAGAAGATTAAGAAAGAATGATTAAAGGAAGGAAAGATCCAGAAAAAAAAAGAAGAGGAAGTACCCTGGAAACCAGGGAGAAGAGAGGCTCTAGAACGGTATAGTCAGTATCGGAAATGGTCAATCACTTAGGTTGTCCAAGCGTTTGGCACCTTTGCACTGGTATCAAGAGTTGGAAATAATATGACAAGGACTGAAGAGTAGAATGGAGCCTCAGCAGGTGAACTCACGGAACTCATTCCCAGAGCTTCACTTGAAGGGGAAAAAAGAAATTCAAGCTGTGGCTGGAGGGAAACCCAGTTCCAGGAGTGACTTTTTAAATACTGGAGTGACATATAAAATTACATTCTAAGAAGAAAAAGCCAATGGACAGGTTCCGGTTGAAGACAGATAAAGTACATAGGGTCTTGGAGAAAGCAGGAGGTTTTTATTGTAAAGACAGGTTGATAGATTAGTATTGGCTATAGCAATGGTTCTCAACTGAGGGAGACTTTGCTTCCAAGGAGATATCTGTTGGTGTCTGGAGATATGTTTGCAGATATTTTCAAGGAGGGGGGTTCTACTAGCATCTAGTGGGTAGAGGTCACAGATGTTGCTAAACATCCTAGAATGCACAGGACAGCCCTCCTCCTCAAAGGATTATCCAGCCAAAAACGTCAGCAGTGCTGAGCTTAGAGCGGTACTCATCTGAGACAGGTTAATGTGAATGAGGATGCTGATAAGTTAATAAAGTGGGAATCAAGGATGCTTTTTATTCTCAGAAATGGAAAGGAAGGTCCACGTCAAATGTGAGGGCAAAAGGTGTGAGACAGGAAGAAGAATAGCGGCTGTTGGGATGCCTGTGAGGACAGCAGGACCAGGAGCTCATTTGAGACACATAAAAAGATTTCTGAGCACCCGAGGAGCTGCTATTTGAATACCATAAAAATGGAGGGGGCATAATTCAGTGTAGTTGGATTTTTTTCTTCAGTCATGTCCAGCATCTAGGATATAGCGGTGGAGAAGACAGATTTGGTTTGATATGTAAATATTTGGAGTTGTGGGTATGATCAAGGCCAAGAGAATAAGAGACTTGATAGCACTGGTAAGAGAGTCACTGGAGAAAAAAATTGTGGAAGTTCAGCAAGACTGGAAAAGATGTGGAATCAGAAGACTGGCCAACTCAGAAAGCAAGGTTCTCTGCAAGGTTGCCATAAGCCATCTATGCCCAGATGGAGGCATAGTGTCATGCAGTAATGGAGTTAACAGACTGGAACTATGGCCTGTCAATCAGGAAGCTTGCTTAATTAGTATTTCAGATGTTGAGCAGCTCGAGGTTGTGATAAATTCACAGAGAGGTATGTATGAGCTGAAGTCAAATTGAAGGACCTGTTATTAGAAATGAGCTGGCCAAGGAGCTAGGTCCAAGTGTTGGATAGATTGTTTCGTTGGACATTAAAATTCCAGAATGATTGCAAGAGCTGGGGTGAAGGGGACCCTGAACCAAGAGCTGAAGTCCTAAATTCTTGCGGTGGAGCAGATATCTCGACCTTGGCTTTACAGTGAAATCACCTAAGAAATTAAAACAAAAAAATACTGATGCTTGTCCCCATACTCACAAACTGAACTAATTGGTCCGGAATGGAATGTCAGCATGGTTAGATTTCAAAAGCTTTCCAGGTGATTTTACTGTGCAGCCAACATTGAGAACTATTGTGTTAGAGTGACCCCAATGTCCGAAGGTAACAACTACAAAGATAAACAGAGGATGTGATAGCCAGGTGTGAAAGCATGCAGCAAGGAGTGCTTTGAATGTATATAGCCTAAAGTCAGCACCAGAGAACTAAAAGGCCAGTGCTAACTCCAGGTCCCCATGGTTCATGGATTATGTGAGAATGAACAGCCTATACTGCAAGGAACTAAGAGAAAAATGGTCTCTCGGTAAAACGCCAGTTTCACAAACAGCAAGGGTACATGGTGATGGCTTCCTATGATAGTGTGGGGACTACAAGGGATACAATTGAAAGTGTTGGCAAGGAATTTTACTATGGGCAAATGCTACATGTGTAATATTATCCACTGTTTGGAATTCATGAGATTTAAGAATTTAGGAAGATGGTTATGTAAATTTTCAAAATATTTATAACATTGGCCTAGGGAGTCATTAGGACAGCTTATAATATTTGTAGTCTGTGTCTGGAACTGTGTGAGAAGCTATGATAGACACAGTCTTTACTCGTAGTGGCTTTCTAGTGTCCCTGACATTGTATCATGCTGATCTTTGAAATTGGAGTCATCTAACCCCCACCCCTGTATGTCCCTGACCAATAGCCTTGAACTAATTCTGACTTAGCCAAAGGAGATATAAGGAACTCTTACTGGCTGCCTGTGAAGTTGGTGTTGCCCTTCCTCTTCCTGATGCTCCTGTGTTACCATGGATACACCTCTTACCTGCTTCCCAGACTCCCCAGCTCCACTCCTCTACTTAGAATTCACTGTATCACAGTCTTAGTTTACACTGTAGTTGATTTTTTAATATGTGCGCCTTTTCCTCTCACAGCAGACTAGTGCTTTTTGATCCTTGAGGTGTGCTTCAGGCTAACCCACTGCTGCCCAAACCCTAATTCTAATAGATCTCAAGGAGCTTGCAGACATGCAAAGGAAAACATTTCAAAACATAAGCTAGGTAAAGCAAGAGAGTTGCAGAGGATAAGAATTCATTTGGGTAAGGGAGTAGAAAGGTTCTCATGGAGGAGATGGAACTCGAACTGGGCTTCAAAGTTAGAGAAACATAGATTTCTTTTGAAGAACCTGATTTGATCTGCTTTGTCTGAATTCATGTGTTGGAATAGACTCATGCATCTATTTTTCTTCTTAGGAAGGCACCAGGTGTATAGTTTGATAAGGTTTTACTTTACTGTGGGAGAAAGTATAAAGAATGATCTATATTTATGGAAAAATAAGCCCCTGAGAAGTGGTCATTTCGTCCCAGGTAGTCAAAGTACCTCAGGTACACTCCGAGTCACGACGGAAACAGCCAACCCTTGAGAACTGTGGAACTGGACTTGCTTAGCACCTGTCCTGCATGCATGTCTTCAAGTTTAGTTCTTTTATCAAAATATATATGGTTTGATTTTATCAAGACCCTGCCTTATACACCTACCACAAATTCTGTCAGATGTTTAATTTCATGTGCAAGTTTTATTTTTGTTTTCCTATGTAAGATATGTTAAAAGAAGAATATGAAAAATTGCCTCTGAAAAGTGACTAGAAGTAGGGGAGAGTCCTGAGTTCATGGAAGGAACTTTAGGGATCATCCCTGATTATTCCAGTAGCTCCAGAAAGGTTGTAAGAGTCTCATTCAAAGTGACAGTCCTAATTTGGAGCTCAGGCTTCATGTTCTCAGGCCAGTGCCCTGTTCCCTCTACTACCCAGTCACTGACACAGACAGCTGTTGCCTGCACAGCCACATTTTGTGTCATGTTGATTTTTTACATCCCTGTTTTATGTTTGTTTCATTATACCCTTCTTCATGTGGCATCTTTAGAATTGTATTCTTTATACTTTTTAAGGGGAAAAAAAGAAAAGAAACCTCCTAAATTGTTTTCTTTTTAAATTATTTCTATTCAAACAGCAGAATAAGAAGTAAAATTATACCTTTTAATAGCTTGGCAGCTGCTGGGTCTTATTAAGTTCTTCCAAGTGGAACACACCTGTTCTGTTGCTAAATGTGCCAGGTCCCTTCCAACATTTCATCTGGTTCATTGAAATGTTAGTGGGTGATGGAAGTATTTGCTCTCCTACGGCAGGAAGAGGGCACAGCCTTGACTTAGTGATTCTTCACAATAAGCTTGAGCCCCCAAGCGAATCAGTAATTACCTATATCACTGGGATGGGAAAGTAGGAGAATGTTTTCCTCAAGCTCATTCCAGAACATTTTTATCATAGTGAGCTATACATTAGCATCTGATAAAGGGGGAAAATATTGGTACTATCCATTAGGAAAAAAACTTAGAAGCTTAAAAAAAAGAAGATGCAGTAGCAGCTCTGGCCAGTGTGGTTTAGTTGGTTGGGAGCGTTGTCCCGTAGACCGAAAGGTCACGTATTTGATTCCTGGTCAGGACACATACCCAGTTTACAGGTTCTGTCACCAGTCTGGGCATGTAGGGGAAGGCAACCAATCGATGTTTCTCTCTCCCTGCCCCACTTCCTCTCTCTCTTTAAAAAAAACAATTAAAAATGTCCTTGGGTGAGGATTTAAAAAGAAAACAAGAAAAGAAAACACCTTGCTGACAATTTTGGTTGTTGTGGGAGGATATTTCTTTTAGGCTTTTTAATTTTTTCTACCCTGTATCGTTTGCTATACCTATGTCATTCATTTATTTGGGGAGGAAAGTTGTTAAAATTCCTTTTTAAATTTGTTAAAAATTATTTTAGGCTGTTGTATTAAAATAATATATGCTCATAGTTTTAAAAATTCAACCAATAAAGAATACTGCAAATGAAAAATAAAACTCTGTCCTGCTAATATTTATGGTCATTCTAACTTGCATTTCCTGTTTAAAATGTTCTTTGTGTGTATAAATATACATGTCTTTATTCACGTCTATGTTTCCATGAAACTGGGATCATAACATTCTGGTGTTTTTCTTTCATAATATGCCTTGGACATCTCTTCTTATTAGCACAGACAATTCTGTTTAAGTTTCAAGTTACTAAAATGCCCAATTGTCTTTCTTTTAAATTCCTAAAATGACTTTTTATAATTTCTGAAAATGCTTAAAAAAAAACCCAAAGTAAAAAATTACCCTCTATCTTCTATAAATGTTTAAACATTAACAAAACCAAATATGTTTTCTTCTAATGCTAGGCATATGTAATAATTATGCACAGGAATGTTAGATTATATCTGCAAATGTGGAGAAATTACTATGATGTTTTGTTTATATCTTTCTCTAACAACTCATTAAATGAATAATAGTTATTAGTTTTGCTATTCTAAGGTAATTATAAAAATATCCGTTATAGTTCATCTCTTCATGTGACAAGAGTTGTAATTATTTTCAGTTTTTTAACTGCCTGGGTCAGTTCAAAGAGAGCTGGCTCCTAAAACCAAGGGCATATTCCACTTAAATTCAGGGTCCGCTGTTTTCTTGTCGAGTACAAAACAAGAAGAGAGAGCCCAAAGGGCCATGTAACTCCATGGTGGCTTCTCTTCCAGCCAAACACACACACACACAATTTTACATTGGTAATTCCGTCCACCTCTCAGCAAAACAGTGAGCAATAAATAAGTTGCTTTCAATGTGCATGTGTCTTAGTCTAAAAAATATCTAATCTCCATTTACTCTCTTCATCCGAAAAATAGTTTATCGCAGCTTGGATTCATAGTGCCATATATCACTATTTTAAAAAATCATTCCGTATAGAAAAATAATATTTTCCCATATACTAGTCCTTGTACCAGGAGTTCATCTAAATTATTTTTAACCATAGGAATAATATGATTTTATACTGTGTTGAGTCCAACAACAAATTTATAATAGTGGTTATTTGAGTATCACAAAGCAGATTTTCAAAATACCGAGAAGCTAGTTAATATACACTAAGTCATTGAAAATTCAATCATAATTATTATTGCCTCCTTCCTATTGCTAAAGAATAATATCAATTTATATCTTTTTATACTTAGTATAAAAAACTTAGTATACTTAGTATGCTTAGTAGTATACTTAGTAGTTTTATTTTTCAAGGAAAACACAACCATATAATTTATTATATTAAAGAGATAAAATTAATTTATGCTTGGATTTGCTTTAAGAATATATGAATGTTCTTTTCTTTATCTGAAGAGAACAAAATCAAAATCTTGTAAGTAAAACTAAAAACCTCGTGCCCCATGAAGAGTCTCAGCGCAAGCAACACTGATACGTATTTCTTTTTTCCCCATAATTTGTTTCAATAACAGAAATATTTTAAGGAAAAAATATTGATTTCAAAAATTTTATTGACATTTGAAAATATCTATGTCCCATAAAGAAAGTTAGTGGGACCCCAGTGATGTGGCTGCAAAGCCAGTGTGGGTCACTTCACCCTCGCAGATCCCACTTTCAACAATGAAGTCCGTAATCGTCCTGCACAGAGGAACTTTCAAAGCCTTCAAAATCTTTCTTGCCCTGAAAGGAACCTAGTAGGTCTTGACTTTCTGAAAGGTCTGGGGACCAGCTCTGCTGCTCCTCATTCTCCTTTCTGGGGCTTTGCCTCGGCGTCCTGTTTGACCCACGTACCTCTGCACTCTGCCTCTTCCTCCAGCAGCTGCGTTCCTTGCTACCCTGGGAAATGCCGCTCCAACTTTCCAGGGCCCCATTACCCTCAACAAACTGAGGTCCCCACAGGCAGCTTGTCTCTCAGTTTACCTAATCTGGGGGTAGGGACTAGATGATTGCCAGTGGTTCTGAAATAAGTGGGCTGTGAGAGAATCCCTCTGTAGTCTCCACCCCAAAACTAGGTCTGGGGGTGGGAGGGGCAATCTGTCGTTTCCCTGATGTCTTCCTAACTCGAGTTACTTAAAACTTATACTAAATAACATAAGTGTGAAATTGTTTTTTATTTTAGCAACCCACCAATTACTCAACTGATTTGAGTCTTTGAGCCCAGTCTCTTATCTCATTTTCTTATTCAGATGTTCCATGAAAACTCAGTTTAGAGAATAATATAAATTCTCGGTAAAGATTTTATAATTGTTCCAATACACCATTGATAAGTATTATAGGACTTATATATATAGTATATATATTGACCTCTGAGAAGTCAAGTATGGGTTTTAATCTTTGAATAATGAGTATACAAAAAGTATAAAATAAGTAATGTTGTGCTGCGTCAAACCAGTGTTCTACTTGGCCCAGTACTGCTCTCTCTGACAGCGCCCTTCAGGGCTGTTTAATAGACAGCATTTGCTCTTCATGATTTTGTTTTTAATGGCCAGCCTCAATATGAGTAACATCCCTCTCACAATCTGTTACAGATCTAAAATGTGAAAGATGTTATTGAGAGAACTAGAGACCAGTCATTCCTCGTTGTAACTTGTCCTTTAGATAGTAGCGGAATTGATGCTTATCAGTCACGCTGTCTTCTGACCTGACAATCAGTATGACCTTTTCCAGTTCTCTGAAACCCCAACTCTGCTGCCCTCTTATTCTGTCAGGCACTCCAGGGTTTCTCAGCCTTGGCACTAGTGGCATTTGGGGCTAGACAAAAATTCTTTGGGGGGAATGTGTTGTGCATTGTAGGACATATAGCAACATCTCTGGCCTCTATCTACTAGATGCCAGTAGCACTAACCCCTCCAGTTATAATAATCAAAAGTGTCATCCAGTTTTCCAGTTTTCCCTGGAGGTCAGAATCACACAGACACACCATTGAGAACTGTCCTCTTTTAATGGAAGAATATGTGGAATATTATGTGTGTGTGGATATGTGTTTCTACTTAAATTGTAATTTTTCTTATTTTAAGATCCTATTAATGAAATTTTGCTCTCATTTTTTTTTCAATACTGGCAACTATGTAAGTAGTAGTTGGAGCTCAAGACCACCCCACTTAAAAACAACCATTTTACATAAAGATGTATCCGACCAGCTCTGCAAGGTTCAATGCGATGAATCTATATAAAAATGTCTCTTAATTTAGTTTGGATAGCTCTTGACTACTATTTATTTCCTTTGCTTAATAAATTAACTGTTTGCTACTCTTTCCACAAACCATTGAAAATGAACTGCGTGCTAATATTCTTGTTACTGCTTAGCAGTCACAATAACATTGTTATAATGGCCTCTAATTTGAATGTGGTTCTTTGGTTGACATAACAAGGGAAGAACCTTCTTTACATAAATGTCTCCTTTATCCACTCAAACCATGCATACAATAGATCTCTTTCAACATATTGGAACAGATTTGCTTTTTTCACTCTTTTACTGAACTTTTCTGTGCTTAATGAGTCTTTTCTTTCTTTTTATCCCTATTGCTGCTTCCCCATTATTGTGGGTGTGTTTAAGCAGCAACTTCTTACACACTGATGTATCTTACACAACAGAGATAGAATGTTTGATAGACTTCCGAAGGCTGACAACTCCTTTGTGAAAAAACACTGCCATGTCCTTTCTAGTCACTGACTAAAAAGTAGTATTGTGCCCAAGATAACTGTAGAAAAACATTCCTGCAAGATCATAAGGCTACATATTGCTCCGTCCCTAAACTCACTAGCAGGAATGAGTTTTTTTTTATGGCAACTTTTGTAATTACCACAAATACCATGTATAATTATTTAGTCTGTTAGAGCTGCTAATGTGTACATTATAAATGTCAGAACACAAGATGATTTATGCTTAGATATACATAGTGGATATAAACCTATTAAAGAAGACAACTGAAGAGCAAATTTAAAAGTAACATGACCAGTTTTTAAACTAATAAGAATGTATTATGTATTGGATATATATACACATATACATATAATACATACATGTGTACACATACTGAGTTGATGAGGAATAAGGAATCATTTAGATTGGGCTACAGACAGGCTGTCCAGAATTTCCACTTGGTCACAAGGATCTCATTTTGCCCCATAATCTTGTAGTACACTGCATTTAACACCTTCTACCTCAGGGCCAGATTATTTATAACTATACTCACCCTCGATGTCTGTATCTGCTTACTATCATTTGTTGGGAGGGAAATTGAAATCCTTCATGGGAAGGGTTGGGAAGAATTGAGGTTCAAACCAGAGGAAGGGGGAAGGAACGAAGGAGAAAAAGTAGGGATAACAACAGTCCACACTTATAGGCCACTACGTAAACTTCAGACGAGTCAAGAATTGGATCTGAGCACTCTTACCCTCACACATTGCCAACTTGATACATGCTAGATTAATCTTTCTCAAACTGCTATGCCTCAAAATCACTTTAGAGCGTTACGTAAAAATACCTATGCCCACACATCTATGTTCATTACCGCCTTATTTACAGTAGCCTTGAAATGGAAACAGCCTGAGTGTCCACTGACAGATAATGGATAAAGATGTACCGTGTGTGTACACGTGTATAATGGAACACTACTCAGTCATTAAAAAGGTGAAGCTCTGCCATTTGCAACAACATGGTTAGACCTTGAAGGTATTGTGCTAAGTGAAATAAATCAGAAGGAAAAAGACAAATCCCATATAATTTCACTTATATATGGAACATTAATAAAAGCAAATGAACAAACAAACCAAAAAATTCATAGAGGCAGACAGCAGATTGGTAGTTACCAGAGGAAGTGGAGTAGAGGGAGGAGGGAGGGCAAAACAGTTAAAGGGGGTCAATTGTATGGTAACGGATGGAAACTTTTGGTGATGAGAACAATGCAATATATACAGATGTCAAATTATAGTGTTGCCCACCTGAAACTCATATAATGTTATAAATTAAAAATGTTACCTCAATTAAAAAAAAAAAAACAATACCTAGACCCTACCCTAAATGTGCTAATCTTTAGCAGATACTCCAATATGTTTCTGAAAGCCTCCTTTGTCAACACAAGAGTTATGGAATATTGTTCAAGAATGCTCTTCCAACCTCTTAGTGGAATAATATGGCTACTTTGGGCCCCTTGATCTCTGCATATAAACTTCCAATTGACCTGAGTATATAACAGTCTATAAGCCATTACACGTAGCTGTGTGAAACCAGTGGGAATCGACTCTATAATAGTGATATTCCCCCCAAAGTTCCCACCTTAGCACTTTACTATAGGCTAATCTCAATGAATGATTAGAGTTTGATAGAGACAGAGCTCCCCAAAACTTCATAGATATGTCAGGTATAATATTAAAGAAGGTGGCAACTAAGAACAGTAAAATTGTAATCTGGTAGATGCACAGAAGCCGTGCTGAAAAATATACAGTCCGTTCTCATTATTCAGAGTAGTTATGTTCTATAAATTCCCCATGAATGCTGACTTAGCAAATATTGAATCATCACTTCTAGGGGAAATACAGAATTTAGTCCCTGTGAGCCTATGGTCACATTTTTATCAGTCAATCAATGCATAACCTTGTTTTATATGTATTTTGTTTACAAACACTTTATTTAATATATGTAGATAGTTGATTCATTAAAATTGAACTCATACTCAACAGCGCTATAACTTGTGCCTCAACAAAGCTTGCCTAGCTCACGTGTTTTCTCTGGAAGGCACATCAGCCTTCGTGCACTTAGTCACACTAGACAGCACTTCAGCTGTGCTCAGGGACCATTTTAAACAGCAAAATCACCAACGAAAAGCATAAAAGTGTGGAAAGTATGGCACTACATAGACCACAAAAAGGACACTCGTTCACAATATGAGAGCTTAAACAAGCTAGAGAGCACGAGAAACATACTGCAGCATTAAAAGCTTATAATGTTCTGACCTCAGCTGAGAAAACGTGTGCATCGGGCAGCTCAGTGTTTCACTGCTCTGGGCCTGTGCATGTATTTAAATGACTGAAACTCCATAAGTATTGATTTGGGGGTTACAAATAAATTTTAGTAAGTAGGCAAATTTGCAAGTAGGAAACCTACAAATGATGAGGATCTGCTATATTTTGAAAATTTATTAAAAATAAAAACAATTGTTTCATAAAACCCGTAGGTCTTTTATAACAAAGATTGAAGAAGGAAAAAGGTTAGGTAAAGGAAATTAGGTCAAAGGAAAAGTGTAACCTACTGCTTCTCCCATCATGGCTGGTGTATATGCCTTTTTCTTCTATTCCTTTCTTCCTCTTTGGATAGAAATATAAGGCCTAAAACTTCCTTGAAGACAGGGATTGTCTTGTTCCAAACAATTTCAAGCATCTAGTCCAAGCAGGTATGAATAAGTGTTTACTGAATAAAGGATTGGGTAAACAAATAGGAGAAACTATTCTGAGATGCACATCACTCTCCCAAATCAGACCTGATCCCTGTCAGAGACACAGGCAGACATTCAGCAGTGCACAAAAGGTGACCGTGGACTTCATAAAACTCCTGTTCTGAACTCCCCAAGTATTTCTAAATGACAGCTAGAAATTTTCATGTAGATATCACGCTGGAATCTCTAGTCCAATATGCCCAGGCCTCCTCAGTGTCTCCAGTTTCCTTCCCTAATCTCCCATCTCTAGGGAATAGTTCTGTCCAAGAGAGGAAGTAGATAATCCAAATGATTCTTTAGTTTTCAGGAATTTTTTTAAAAGGGGGAGGGGTGGCACTGTGATGTTTCCTGCATTCTTAGTTATCTGCAATCAGCTTTCACTCTCCCCAAACCACACTACTTAGACCACCAGGAAACAAATGCATGGAAGCAAATATCTACCTGTTTGATGCTAAGTACATACATAACACTCAGAGTGTGTGATTTGGTGTGCCTGTCTTACTAGTCCCCAGACCCGGGGTAAACCAGTTGTCCACTTTTTTCACTACTGCTTTGGAATTTTTATCACTGCTGAAGAAAATCACATAATTGTATTGGTCATCTCTGTGTCATATACGGGATTCCAGCCTTAGTGAGGCCCATTGTCTTGATCACCCTTTCATTGTTTTTCCTGACTGATTCCCAACCCCATTCCTTACAGTGCCTGGTCAAAATAATGTCCACCTTTCTCAAGCTCCTAAGCTATTACTTCAACTTGACTTTGTCTCCATGCTTTCTCTTTTTTAAAATTATATTTTATTGATTATGCTATTATAGTTGTCTTGATTTTTCCCCTTTGCCCCCCTCCAACCAGCACCCCCCCCACTTCCTCAGGCCATCCCCCCACCATTGTTCATGTCTGTGGGTCATGCATGTAAGTTCTTTGGCTACTCCATTTCCTGTACTGTACTTTACATCCCCATGGCTATTCTGTAACTACCTATTTGTACTTGTGAATCCCCTCACCTCTTGACCCATTCCCCCAAATCCCGCTCCCATCTGGCAACCATCAAAAGGCTCTCAGTATCCATGATTCGGTCTTTGTTTTGTAGATTCAATTGTTGCTAGATTTGTATTTATTGCCATTTTGTTGTTCATAGTTTTGATTTTCTTTTCCTTAAATAAGTCCCTTTAACATTTTATATAATAATGGTTTGGCAGTGATAAACTTCAGTTTTTTCTTGTCTGGAAAGCTCTTTATCTGCCCTTTGATTCTAAATGATAGATTTGCTGGGTAGAGCAATCTTGGCTATAAGTCCCCGCTTTTCATGACTTTGGATATTTCTTGCCAATCCCTTCTAGCCTGCAAAGTTTCTTTTGAGGAATCAGCTGAGAGTCTTACAAGAATTCCCCTGTAGCTAACCAACTTCTTTTCTCCTGCTGCATTTAAGATTCTCTCTTTACCTTTAACCTTTGCCATTTAATTATGATGTGTCTTAGAGTGGACCTTTTTGCATCTGCTTGTTTGGGACTATGTGCTTCCTGGACTTGCATATCTATTACCTTCACCAAATTAGGGAAATTATCTTTTATTATTTTTTCAAATAGATTTCCAATTTCCTGTTCTTTCTTTTCTCCTTCTGGTACCCCTATGATGTGAATGTTGGAAGGCTTGAAGTTGTCCCAGAATCTCCTTTGTCTGTCCTCATATTTTTGGATTCTTCCTTCTTCCTGTTCTGAGTGGTTGTTTTTGGTTCCTTATGTTCCAGATCATTGGTTTGATTCTCGGCTTTATCCACTCTACTGTTGTTTCTCTGTAAATTGTTCTTTATTTCAATAAGTGTATCCTTTGTTTCTGATCAGATCTTTTTTATGCCGTTGAGGTCCTCACTAAGTTCCCTGAGCATCCTTATAACAAGGTTTTGAGCACTGCCTCTGATAGATTGCTTATCTCCATTTCATTTAGCTCTTTTTCTGTAATTTGATCAGTTCTTTCATTTGAGCCATGTTTCTTTGTCTCCTCTTATTTGCAGCCTCCCTGTGTTTGTTTCTATGTATTAGATAGAGCTGCTTTGACTGTGGCTTGTTAGTGTGACCTACTATAATAGATGTCCTGTAGGGTCCAGTGGCACAGCCTTCTCTATCACCCAAGCTGGGGACTTGAGATCCACCCTTCATGTGGGCTGAGCACACCCTCCTCTTGTAGTTGAGCCTTGGTTGCTATTGTTGCCTGGGGCTCTAGAAGTTTCTTCCACCAACTCCATCCCCACTGGTTTTTGCAGCCAGAAGTCATGAGGACTTATCTGGCTGGCACTGGAACCCTGAGCTGGGGTTGTGGTGTGCGGCTGGGACTCCTTGCTCCCAAGATATTCCTCCTGAATTTTTATCCACCAGACATGGGTGAGGGACCAGCCCATTTTGCATCTGCACCCCTTCTACCAGTCTGGACAGATGTGGTTTCTATAATTCCATAGTTTTCAGACTTCCATTCAACTCAATTTCTGATAGCTCTAAGTGATTGTTGCTCAATATTTTAGTTGTAATTTTGGTGTGGTTGTGTGAAGAGGTGAGCCATGTCTGCCAACTCTGCCATCTTGACTGGAAGTCTCCATGCTTTCATGAAGAGAAGATATTCAACATTAATTGCCTCAACTTTTCATCCCTACCATCTCTGTATTTCTGTAATTTCACCTTCCTTCCCTGCTGCTTTCAGATCTCAGAAAGGATTGCCCTTCCTTTCTATGGCTGACAGTTTCCCCTCCCACATTCTTCTAGCCCTCACTCCATCAGTGATCCCCATCCTCACTCCTCAGCCTTCCGGCATCTTCATTACATATTCATTTAACATGTACATATTGAATACCTGCTGTCTTTCCAGGCACTGAGGTGGAATATTGTATGGGTGGTGTAATGGGGAATTAAACAGAAACAGCCCTTTACTTATAGGACTTACAGTCTAATGAGTGAAAGTAACTGTAATTAACGAGTCACAAAATTAAACATATAAGCAGTAAAAGGGTAGTGAAGGAAACTATGAAGCCAAGTAGAAGGAAGTGGATGGGTTAGTTTTTATAGGTGGGCCAGGGAGGCAGGAGGATATATTGGGGGCATTAGAAATAGCATGTGCAAAAGCCCTAATGTATCTAGAACTGCTCATTAGAGAAACTGGAAAACCAGCTGCCCACATGGGGAAGGGACCAGGAATGAACATAGGGTGGAAGGAGGGACTAAATCCAGCAGTTTATAGACTATGTGAAGAAATACTCCGTACCCCAGTGTTCTGGGTCATTAGCACCATTGTCTCTACTTTTTCTTTCCTTAACTTTTGCAACACAGCACTTACCTCTCCTGTTTCTCTCAGACCCTGGCTTTGCCTGCCACTATAATATAAGCCTTCACCAAGATACATGCCGCATCTTTTGGTTGCTTTTTTATTCTTCTGTAGCATATCTTTTCTGGATTTTCCCCTTCTACCCTTATAGTTGCAAGTATTACTTTGGTATATTCTACACCTGTAACCCTGGCCCCTGGTCTGAATTCCTCAAGTATTTTTAACTGCCAACTGGAACTTTTCACAGATATCATCTGGAGATGTCATCTGGAATCTCCATTCCAGTATGCCCAAAATCAAATCCATGTTTAAAAACCTGAGTTTCCCTTTATATTCCGGGGTGTTAATGGAACCATCACCTATCTTGAAGGTCAAGAAGTTCTCTGTCAAAAGAGCAGGCAGACACACAAACATCAGGGGGGTTCGCAACATAATAGTATAAGTGTTTTTGATAGAGTTCTGCATGAAATGCTAGAAGAACCAATGGAAATGGCCCCTGTCCTAAGCTTGATGAGGTCAGGAAAGGCTTTCCAGAGGAGTTTATTTCTGAATTGAGCGCTTTGGGTGATTGGACCTCTGAGGCAAACTGAGCAGACATATACTAAGGCACGATACACTTGGGCCACCACAGATATTTCATCCTGCTGGAGCTTAGGATGCAAAGGTAAAGCTGAACTGAGCCTGAAGAAGTGGACGGGATCACACGGTCCTTGTGCAGCATGTTTAGGAGCAGGATTTTATCCTCAAGGTAGCAGGGAGCCATGGAGGATATAAAGCATGGAATAGGACATCAGATTGGTTATTTCAAAGGCTTGTTCTGGCAGCTCCGAAAAGACAGGGAGAAAGCAGTACTGGAGGAAGTAAGACCAGGAAGGGCTGTTGCAGTAACCCCAGCCAAATATATTGAGAAAGCAGGATTTGGTGACCGAATCCGCAAGAAGGAAAAGGAGACATCTAGGTTTCTAATTTGAACTTCTCTGTGTATAATATAGAAGAACTTCAATTTTAAGACATGTGAAGTTTGTAGTATATGTGCAGTAGCCAATTGCACATCTCTTGAAGCTTTCTGTGGGACTCAGGAGAAATTTGAAAACTTGCAAGGTAGTTTTGATGAAAATTTAGATCCCAGTTTGTATTTAGAAAAACTATTGCATTTATAGGATTCGGTGAAAACTAACAGTTGCCAGATCATTATGAAGAAAACTGGAGATCTGAATTCATTGTATTGATTTGGAAGTTATTAGCATAAACATTCTGGTTGAATCCATGGGGACAGAGAAGTATAAGGAATAGAAAGGACAAAGGGTAGGAGCGAGTACAGGATGTCAGATTTTTTAGAGTGAATTGAAGGGGAAGAGCGTGGGAAGGCTAGTGCCATATGCCTCCAAGTCCCAGTCTACAACCATCTTCGTTCGTCCATTCTCCAGCTTTTAATGTACCTTTTACCTGTCTACTGGACACACCTTCCTAAAGCAGAAATCTTAGTTGGCTCTACATTTGTCTACGTAGTCCAAATCCCGCAAGTTTTTTTTAGGTCCCACCCTCAAAGGTTGAAACGAAGTTTGACCTACTTTTCCACATCCTCCAAAACAGGCCCCTGGTATGCCGCCTACAGACCCACCCTGCAAACCTTTGCTCGCCCTGTTTTCTTGAACTGTGTAGGTTTTGGTGCTTCTCCAATTACCAGAATTTCAATTTATACCCTAAGATCTAACTAAACGTTTCCTCCTCTGAGTCCTTCTCAAAAGCCTCCATTTACAATTCGAGCCTTCTGTTCTTTTTCTCCACACATTTCCTTTTTACCTTTATCGTAACATCTCTCCCTCTACCGTGTCTGTTGTGCCCATACCTGCCTCCACTGGAGAGTGAGCTCCTGGAACCTGCTCAGCTCTGTGTCCCCGGGAGTCCAGCACAGCGCCTCGCTGGTAGAGTGCTGCCCCCCGAGAACGTGTGCTGTTGTTTAACTGGCACAGTTAGTACCCGGCACTACAAATCATAAATCATAATGAAGGCCTTCCCTTTTTAGTATATTTGTAGAAACTGCATCTTAATGCAAAGGAATATTTTGTCCTTAAGGACAAGCATTATAATTGGAAGATTTCACATCAAATACAAATCACATGATAATAAATTCTAAAATTAAAGAATCAACATCAAACTCATATGAATATTTAATATTGTGATATTGTGCTCCTGGAAACAGAATTTTAGCAAGAGAGGAAACCCAAAGAACTTGTCTAGTCCAGTTATAAACTCTCTTCTATAGAGAGAGCCCTGTTCCCCAAGGAACTGGGGGTGGGCGGGTAGACCAGGTTCTCCAAGCCATCAAACATTGCTTCACGTAGAGTAACTCTGCCTTTAAGTGTTTGTATATGGGGTTTTCAAACAAAATTGTACTGAAAAATTATTTTGCTATTAAATCATTTTGAAAAACAGAAGCATAACCTTCAGGCTACTTCAGTAACCTCATGACTCTGGGCCTCCATTTCCTCATCTGTAAAATACGAGAGTGGTGCTCTGATAGTTCATGCTTTCATTCTGAGCCCCTGCTGTACTTTTTCAAGGAAAAAATCAGACTCCCCAGAGAAGTGGCTTAGTCAGCCAGGAACAGAATTCGACCACCATCCCTGGTTGTTGTTTCTCTCTGTCTCTCAAAAAAAATCCTACAAAGTGGATATAAACAAGTTATGGGTATTACATGGAAAAAATAGATATCAGGATTATATAAACAGCATGTAAAAGTAGCAATGCTATGTCAAATTTGCCTTCTTTAAAGCTGGTGTGCTAGTTACAACAAACATGGATTGAACACTTACTTAACTTTACAATTCATTCTTCAAGTTTATAAGAAATATTTGGGTGAGCTGTTTGCATGGCCCATTTCTCTTTTACAAGGCTATTTATGAGTTGTTTCTTCTTGGCTAATCTCCGCATAATCAGTGGAAGCACTTAAAATCATTCCTTTCATTTCAGTCTCACTGCATCTAAATGTAAAAGGACCTCTAAGAAGTTGTAAGGTTTTGGGAAGCAGGAGTCTGTAGATGCTGGTCCTTTTCATTCATCTCTTTTGCTTTGCTCATCTTCCTCTCTTCATCCCCTCCTCTCCAATCAAGGGTTTCCATGAGGAAGAAACGAAGTCACAAAGCAGCTGTCTGAGAGGTGTGTGTGGACAGGAGGGAAGGAAGGGCAGTCATGCTCCTGGGCCTTGTTGATGGTGGGGGTGCTCACCTTGGGGGCTTTTCTGTGTCGGGATAAAATAAAACAAAGCAGCTCACAGAGACACCTCCTTCTTCCCCCTCCTTCTGCCTCCGTGAGTAACTACCCATATGGCGTGCTGCTGCTGAGACCAAGGAATGAGTGAATAAAGGTGTTTAGAAGTGACGCATTGATCCTACTTACATACGGGTCCTTTTACAAATGCATGTTAAAACTTCATAATGTGTATACCCTACTAATTTGTAATTCATTGGATTTAAAGACAAGTTCAACCACCTTTGCATCGTGTACCTTTGGATACACAGTTATAGTAATACAAAAATATAGGAGGAAAGATGGCAGGGACAATGTTTAACCTTGGTAAGACCAACTTTCTGAGGACGTCACAGCATCCAATTCACATGAATAGACTATTAAAAGCAGGTTTGGTAAGACCTCCACATGGTAATATGTTATATACTCATTTGTTAAGGTCACAAGTAATTAAAAGTAACATTGTCTTAGTGATCTATAATTCTGATTGAGGTATCTCTCCTCAACCACTAGAGTAGTTCAAGTTGTAATTAGAGCCATTATGTTAAGTTCTTTTTAAATACAGTAGTTTTATAAAAGTTTCATATATAAAAATATACTTATGGCAAGATGCTTGTCTTGCCATGGGCAAAGAGATAGAGGTAGTACTTAGACCATGTAAAGAATAAAACATCTTACCTTTAATTTGATGGCTATGTTTGGAATTTATTTCACAAGTTTGGGGAAAAAACTGAAGAAATTCCATTATAATTGATGCGTTTTGAGCTAGGTTTTGATGATTTTCTTAACTTCTTGCTCTTATTGGGTTGAAGGCAGATAAAGTATTCTGCAATTTGAATTACTCCTTGAATTTGAATTTTCCCTCTTTTTGTACTTTTTTCCCCCCAAGCGCATTTTAACTGAGTCAGATCACCTTCACTGCTAGAAAAAAATCAAGGCATTTGTCATTGATTCTTTTCTTTTCTATGAAATAGGGTCACTTATTACAACCTTTCACTACTAAGTCTTCTTGTTCTTTAATTCTTGTTTTATTATATGCTTGATTTAATGGTATACAGCTAGCAATAATATGACATAATTATGGTCCAGAGAAACAAATATCCTTTTGAAGTCTGTCTGATAAGAACAGGAATACTTGTTTGAAAATATTCATTGCTGAACCTTGCTGGGGCATGATGCTGCAGGAATCTCATTGTGGAGGAAATCTGAAGAGACCAGACAAGCTTCCGTAGAGATAAGACTGGGAAAAGAGCAGTTGCTCAAACAAGTTAAGATGGAATGAGAAGGTCGTACTCCTTGTCTTTGGTTTTGGTTTTTGTTTTCTAGTCTTTTATTTAAATAAGTAGATGTGGTATATCTCTCTCATTTGTATATAATTCAATTTGTATATGATTCAAAACTTTAACATAGTAACAATTTATATTTTTATGTGAATTTTAAATAGATCATTTTCATAACATGTAATTATCTGTGGAAAACATTTTGCAGTCTATTTTATGGCAACATTTGGTTGATTTATAACTGCCTATATCAAGTACTATTTTCCCATGGTATACTTTCATTTGGAGTTAATATTCATATTCTAGAGGAACCGTCTAACACAGCATATAATTTGACACAACTGAGAATACTTAGATATTTGTTTTTCTCACAGTGGTGCCATTAATAAAACAGACACTTGAAACAAATTTTGTAGAAGATTTAAAGAGTGCTCAGATTTAGTATTTTACATATAGTTCAGTGAGTATACGATGAAAATACAGAACTTCCTGAAAAGATTATGAAGTCAAGATGCAGCACTAAAAGGCAAATTTAGAACTTAACATACCATGTAGTATTCCCAGGTTTAGGCTGATTCATTCTGATGCTTTTTGCCACACACTGGGAAGCTGGCTTTCTTTATAGAGTGCGTCAACAGTCTGAAAACTGTTGGTTTATGTTCAGAACAGCCATGCTTGCTCCTTACTCAGCAGGTTGGTGGGTTTTCAGCATGTGAATATTACCTGCGTTGCCTTCTCTAACTTTTTACTTACTGTTTGTTTTTTTCTTCTTCTTTCACAATAGTCAGTCAACAGGGACAAGTCTCAGAATTTCAGATGGAGCTCAGAATCTATGACACAGTAAGCAACTTTTCTTCCTAAATAATTTACAGCAATAAATAGTTGGGTTTTTTTAATTAAGGACAATTTCTCATTTTCCTTTTCAAAACATAATCTGAATTAAATTTCAGATAATTGATATTTAGAAGAGTTTAGCTGGTTTAAGGAGAATATTTTTTAAGATTTTATTTATTTATTTTTAGACAGAAGGGAATGGAGGGAGAAAGAGAGAGAGAGAAACATTGATTGGTTGCCTCTCACATGCACCACAACCAGGACCGAACCCAGAGCTGGGCATGTGCCCTAACCAGGGATCAAACTGGTGACCTTTCACTTTGTGGAATGATGCCCAACCAACTGAGCTGCACCGGTCAGGGCAAGGAGAATATTTTAATGGATGGATGTTGAGGATGTATATGAAGTTACATGAAATTAAATTAAAATATCACACTAAAATTTTTGAACATACTTTTTTTTAATGTATTGATTTGAGAGAGGGAGAGCAAGGAAGAAGGAAACAGATAGACATATCAGTTTGTTGCTCCACTTATTTCTGCATTCATTGGTTGTATCTTATATGTACTCTGACTGGGGATCAAACTCACAACCTTGGCTTATCAGGATGACGCTCTAACTAACTGAGCTATCAGCCAGGGCTCACACTAAGTTTTTGTTTTTATGGACCCATTTTGTCATTTACTTTTGTTTGAGTTACTTTTGAAATGACATTAACTGAAAACAAGTACAATATGTAGTAAAAAATATGAAATACCTATTTTCAGGCATTAAAAAGAAATGCTAACACCCAAAACACTAGCATTGTATATTTTCAACAAATGCCTAATGTATTTGACCAATTTATTTTCAGGTATTTATTTTAAAAGATCTCTAGGAAATTTTGTATTTTTATTTGGTACTTGCTGCATCACTTAATACATTAAATAGAAAATCCCTCTTTTACTTCAAAAAAATTACATCAAAACATTCCCCAGAAAATTTCTAAATTTTTGTCATTGCTGATCATTTTGTACCCCATTTTAAGCCAAACTTTATACTTACACATCACTAGCAAACTATCACATGCCTTGAACATGCCCTAAACAGCTTAGGTATATGTCATGCCCTCCCATTATCCCCCAAAACACATGAGTGCATGCTTCCACACATGTGCACACAGATAACCCCTGCTGAATTTTCTTCAGGAAAATATTTGTTCAAATTAGCCCTGTTGTACACTTTGACATTTTGAAAAATAATGTCTTCCAGTTCAGAAATCCTGACTCAGATTGCAGTCTAGTTTACAGCAATTATCAGATGAAAGCATGCATTATTTCACAAGATAATATTTCATTCTATAGATAAAAGATCAGCATAATTTTTAAATGGTATTTAAAAGTCACCGAATCATGACCTAGAAGATGCCTTAGAAATTCTTTCTGTAGCGCCTGTTTTATAATCAAGAAAATTAATAGGAAAGGCCTTGTGCAAATCACACAGGGCACATTTATGTCAGCTTTTGGACCAAGACCTATGACTCCTGATTCCCAGACATGTGTGTGTGTGTGCGCATGTTTTAAACTACATTCAGTGTTGTCAGACTCCTTGGTAAGATATCATTTTTCTGTAAGTTTAAAATCTTTCTTTTTGAGAAAAAATCTGTTAATAATTTTGTAACTATAAATAGTTCTGTATCACTTCAGAGCACAGTCACCGACATTGCCACATTTGAGTCTCACCATTTCCCTGGGAGAGATGCAAACCAGGAGTCTTAACCCTTTTTTCCATAAGGAGAAACAAGATCTGAGAGGCTGCAGCTTGTCTCAAGTCGCTTCAGGTAGCAAGTGGCAGACCCAGTACCAGGTCACAGGTCCTCTCTTTCCTCATCTGCAGTTCTTTTCATGTCTTCCCTCTTGCCTGTCAAAAGATGCAAACACACATTCCAGACCTTTCCTTTTTTTTGTTTTTGTTTTATCTGCCAGGTATGTTTTCAGTTCCAGTCTGAATAATTGAAATTTTACATAGTAGTTGATAATACAGTCACTGACTGCGAGTAGACTGTACTTAACAAGAGACTGCACATATGAAAAATAGACTGGAACAATAAAGACAAACTCTATTTCAACAATGAAAAAAGGACCACATATAATATATTATGGGAACATTGCTCTTCGCATCCTTGAACACATTTTTAAAACTTTTTACCTAATAGGTGAATGAAAGACTGTAGTCACTCTGATTATGTTGGATACCCAGTTTCAGGTGATAAGAGAGATCCTTGCCATGCTCTCTAGATTCAAGTCCAAAAAGCCTCACAAACACCCCAGCCCCTCAGTGCTATCAGAGCAATTTGGCTTCTCCTTTTGAACACAGAGTGTTTAAAGAGCTTCTGAAAATAAATTTTCATGAGAAGTTCAGATATGTCTAAGTGCTCTAGTTCATCTAAAGCCTTTGGGCTTTCCCTGTACTTGTAATTTCTTAGAATTAAGGATGAACTAAGATACATTTCTCATGACTTGAAAACTTATAGGCTAGGGAAAGGTGGGAATACTATTTGTAGACCAGTATGTACAAAAAAGTCATCTCTTTATTTCTTTAATTTACTTAAGTGAGTCCATTGTACCCAAGTACATGGACAGAGGCCTTTTTTTTATTTTTATTTTTTTGGCTTCTTTGCAGCCTAGCCATTCAGTTTGCACCATCTAATTATTACTTGCTTGACCAAAATGAGTCACATAGGACTGCCTTTCACAACTTTCTACTTGAATTTCTTGTCTTGTTTATTCCTCTATTTTTTAGAAATGCCAATCACTTCTGTCCAAACTATACATACTTTAGTAAAGCTACACCGTTTTTAAGAAATGAAGAAGAAACTTCTCTAGGTTAGTTTAACAAAGGCGTATTCTTGAAAGTCTTCAAATTTTCACTTTTGTACCTCATGCCTCTATGTCGTTACTATCTGCTGCCCAAGTCAGAGTTTCTAAGGAAACTTCCATAGATATGTTATAATCCGTGTAAGTGCAATAGTGTTGGTGTTCCCTAGTTAGTTACTGGTGTATTTTATCTTGAGTTTATTGGGTTTTTTTTTTCAAACAGAGAATGCTTTATTTTTAACAACTTGAGTCAGAAAGAAGTTAATTTACATGGTCAGTCATATTAAAGCCTTTTATAAATATTGAACTCAAATGTGAACTGAATGAATGAGTGAAATCTCCTCTTAATATAGTATAGTTACAAGTTAATTCCAAGTAGTCTATCACTCCTCCATATATATATATTTTTTTATAATAATCCTATTCCAGACTCCTTCTATTTCTTCTTGTCTTCATAAGAAAGCTGTAGTTTACCTTTTTTTCCCTAAAATACACTGTTATTTGCAACTTTTTTTAAAGTTCTTTCATTTTTGGCCTCTTACCCGCCCCCCAAACCCACATTTCTGAAATCAGAACCACCCCTTGTCAGGTAGATGGCATCACATGTATCCTTCATCATAGACATGATTGGGAAATGTTTCCTCTCGGTTTCTGTTTTGCCTTTTTATTCTTTTTCTTAATAGTGGCTTTTGAAAAGCAGACTTTTTTTTTTTACTTCTGATGAAACCCTGTTTATCAAATTTGTTATTTTATGAATCATGCTTTAGTGTAGTATCTAAGAAATACTTGTCCAGGGGTCACAAAATTTCCCTCTGTGTTTTTCTGTGAAAGTTTTGTGTTATCAGGTTTTGTATTTAAGTCTGTGATCTATTTTGTGTTAATTTTGTGTTATGGTGTGAAGTTTGGATACGAGGGTTTGGTTTGGTTTTGTTTGCAGTTGTTCCAGCACCATTTGTTGAAAAACAATTCTGCCTCGACTGAATGGCCCTTATTGAAAACTGGTTGTTAGTGTGTGTGTAGGTCTCTTTCTGGACCCTCGTCTGATTTGATCCATTTTGCGCTCCCTACATCAGTAACACACTCTACTGATTACTGTAGTTTTGCAGTATGTCTTGAAATCAGATAATACTGGTCCTCCAATTTTGTCCTTTTTTAAAAGTTGGTTTATCTATTTAAGGTCCTTTGTATGGCCACATGAATTTTAGAATAAGCTTGTCGATTTTTACAACAAAGCCTGCTGGAATTCCAGTTGGTATTACCTTGAACCTGCAGGTCAGCATGGGGAGATTCAACATGTTAACAATATTCAACATTTTCACTCATTAACATGACATATTTCTCCATTTATTTTAGTCTTCTTTAATTTCTCTCAGCACCGTTTTTTAGTTTTTAGTGTATAACTCTTGCACATATTTGGCTAACTTATTCCTGCATATTCTGTGTGTAAATGGTATTGTTTTTCAATTTCAATTTATAATTATTTGTTGTTAACTTATAGAAATACTGCAAATACTTGTATACTGATTGCTTTTGTGTCATGCCACCTTTCTAAACCCTCTTGTTAGTTTTAATAGCTCTTTAGATCTTTAGAGTTCAGCAAATTTTCTATATATAGTCATGCAAATAAAAAGCAGTTTAATTGCTTCCTTCTAATCTGGATGTTTTTTATTTATTTATTTATTTTTTTCCCTGTGACTCACTGTGCTGGCTAGAACCTCCAGCTCAGTGCTGAACAGAAATTATGAGAGTGGACATTTTTATCTTCTTCCTAATCTTATGGGAAATGAGAGTAGGAAAGCTTTCAGCCTTTTTTCTTTTTACCATTAATTATGACATTATTATAAGATGTGTGTTTTTTTTTAAATAAGTGCCCTTTTCAGGTGGCTTTCTCCATTTTTTAGTTTGCTGAGAGCTTGTATCAGGAATGGATGTTGGATGTTTGTCAAATGCTTTTTCTGCATGTTAAGATAATTATATGATATTTTAATGTTTTAAGGTAAATTACAGTGATATCTAAGTGTTAAACCAAACTTTTCATTCATAGGATAATCCCCAATTATCCTTTTTATAAATTGATTTGATTTTCCTTGATTTGCTAAAATTTTATTTAAATTTTTTGTTTCCATTTTTTGCCTGAGGATCACAGGTCTCTTGTTTAGTTTTGTTTTGTTTTGTTTTGTTATGTTGTAGCCTGGTTTCATTATCAGGGTAAATTAGCCACATGGAATGACTTAGGAAGTATTCCCATGTCTTCAATTTTCTGGGAGATTTTATGTAGATTTGGTGTTACCTCTTCCTTTTGTAATTTTTACTTCTTTATTGATATTATCTGGTGATATTGATATTATCTCATTGATATTATTGATATTATCTCATACTTTCCTGTGATATATATATATCATACCCAAAAGAAGTACACCCTATATCCAAAAGGAATATATATACATATTTCTTTTGCTGTTTTCGTGATTTCTTCACGAAAGAAAGGGCTTATAATACAAATCCTTATCACACAGTGTGTCTTCAAGAGCTTTAAAATAGTAGACTTCCATTTCTTCTCTCCTGACCCTCATGCTTCTATAGTTGTATATTTTATTTTTATATATGTTATAAGCCCCTCACAGCCTTGTTACTATTTTTGCTTAAACTACCGCCTTTTGAAGAGATGGAAAATATTAAAGTCTTACATATTTGACTATTTTGTTACAATTCCAGCGGTTTTCATTCTTTAAATAGATTCCTATCTCCAGCTACCCTTTTCTCTCTGCCTGAAGAACTCCCTTTAACATTTCTTGTAGTGTTGGCCTGCTGATGTAGTGATGGTCCCGTGGCACCCATCAACTGGGGACAAGCCCGCGGACCCCCTCCCTCAAATGGGTCAGCCCCTCTCCAGTTTGCCCTAGTGCTGCAGTGTTACCTGTAGCATCCCTCACTCACCTGGTCACTGTGGCCCACACAGACATTTGAGTTTTACCTTAATGCCACAGCATAAGTTCCATGCAGATAGGTGGAAAGGGTGGACTTCAGACTGATTAAGGTTGTAAATTATCAGTTCTTTTTTCAGAACACTAACCTGATTTCATATTCATGCAAACTTTCCTTTCTCACTCATCATTCTACTCCTTTCTTAATTATACTTTATTTGTTCTTTCATCTTTATGACTTCTGACCTTTTGCTTCTCAGTCATCGGACTTCATTTTACTCATTTACACATCTCCATATTAGTCCTCAGTACCAGAGCCTGAGGGGCTTAAACAACAGCAATTTATCTTTTCAGTTTGGGGGGCTGTGAGTTCAAGATCAAGGTTCCAGCAGGGTTGCTGGTGGCCACCTTCTTGCTGTGTCCTCACATGACCTTTCCTTGGTGCATGTGTGAAGAGAAAGATTTCTGGTGTCACTTCTTCTTATATGGACACCAGTTCTATAGATTAGAGCCCCACCCTTATTACCTCATTTAAACTTAATTACCTCCTTAAAGGCCCTATATCTAAATATATTCCTTTTGGTTAAGGCTTCAACATGTCTATTGTAAGAGAGCACATTTCAGTTCATAGCAAACTCTATTCAGTTCTACTTATTACTTGATTTTGAAATATTTTCATCTTTTTTTTGCTTTGATGTCTCCCACCATTCCTGGACCTCCTAGAAAGGAAATACTGTCTTCCACTCTGATTTTTTTTCCCCTTTTTTCCGTTGTTTTTGAATTTTCTTTCTCCTAACATACGTTGCACTACTGCAGAATCATCCACTAATATTTGTTTTATATTTTACCATTACTACTGAGCCCTTTGAAAAACTGCATTCCCCATTCTACAGGTCAGAATATCACAACTTTCTTATGCATGAACTTCTTCATTCATTTCTTTGTCGTTAAGGAACACCCCGTACGTTTACTTACATACACACACATATGCTCACACATATTTTTCCATCTGATTCGATTAAAGTTTTCTGATTTTCCCAGACTTCTTTCTGAGAGTAGTAAAATTTGTTGTATTCTTCTCCCTTCGTCGTGGCTAAGGAGGAGCCCAACTAGCTAAAGTTTTATGTCTTTGCATTATTTTGAGCAAGTCCCTGTCTCTCACCCCCATATAATAGTCACTCAGATAGTCTCACAAAAGTTGTTCTCTCGGGTCCTCACACATATCTCCCCTTTCCATTCCCGCCGCCACTTTCTGAGATCAGAACCTGGTTGCAGCAGATTTCTTACTGGCTCCTTGTTTCTGATCTTTTCCTCCTGTAGTTCTCAAGTGGGCAAAGCACAGAGCCGTGAGGACCGAGGACATGTCATGGACATGCAGGTGAACAAGAATGAGCACACTGGCCAAAAAGTCACCCTCATAGAGGTAGGAGGAGAACCGGGAGAAAGTTGGGTCACAGAGTCAATAGGAAGAGATTTCAGAAAGGCGTGGTCAACAATGACAAATGCCAAAGAGAGAAGTTAAGTCAGGACTGAGAAGTGCCCCGGCAACCCAGAAGACATTGAGAGGATGGTTTGGTGGAGACCTGGAAGCAGGAATCAGATTGTCTCCTGCCCAAAGGGGAAAGGCCATCAGAATGGACTGTTTCTCCAAGAGGCTGACTTCAAAGGAAAGAAAAAGCTGGGCAATAACCAGGGGAAAACACAGGCTGTACAGATCTTGATACAGAATGAGGAGGATATTTACAAACTGAGAGGAAATTGTTCCTTGAGAGAAGCCACTGAAGGTATAGGGAAATCCCAGGGGACCGAAGGAAATAGGTAGGGTTAGACTGTGAAACAAGAAAGCAAGACACTTTTTCCACTGAGGCAGGCAAGCAGGACAGAATGTGTTTGCATGGCAATGTTTTCTGGCAGAGGGTGGAGTATAAGAACGGCCCTTCAGAAGGCTTCTGTTTTTCTTATTAGGTACAAGTGACGTTTGTCTGCTAAAAGTAAGAAGGTGGTGCTCTGGCATGTTGCTTTTATGAAATTTTCACTTTCTGGGTACTAGATTCAAAATTTTCATGAGTGTTTTCAGATTTTAATTGTAAAAAAATAAAACTAATCGTACAGAAAGCATACAGATGAATAGTTACCTAATTGTGGGTTAAGAAATGATTTTTTAAAAATCTTGATACCAGGATCAGAAACCATTTTGGAACAGATTTTTAGATTTAAATAATAGAAGCTTTAAATGATGTGCAGGCATATCTCAGAGATATTATGGGTTCAGTTCCAGACCTCTGCAATAAAGCAAATATTGCAATAAAGCAAGTCACACAAATTTTTTGGCTTCTAATGCATGTGTTAGTATGCTTACACTATTAAGTACATGATAGCATTATATCTGTTGTACACTTAATTTAAAAATACACTATTGCTTAAAAATGCTAGCCCTCATCTGAGCCTGTTGGGTAGATGGAGCCCTTAGACTTGCTTGGGGGAGGAAGACCACGAACCTTCGTTTGTTAGTGAGGCACAGAGATGAGGCGTTCCTGTCTGTCAAAAAGAAAAACCACAGTGAGCAAAACCTAAAAACATACAGTAGCCCAAGATGGGGGAGAATTTCATAAAATGTATGACAGATAAAGGACTAGTGTGATACCCTTAACATACAAAAAGGTCTAAAAAATGACAAGGAAAGGAACGCCAATAGAAAAACTGGCAAAGAGTGTGCACAAGACACTTAAAATTTTATTCATTTATTTATTTATTTATCTTTACAAAGAGGGAAAGGGAGGGAGACGGAGAGGGAGGGACGCATCGATGTGCAAGAGAGACATCGACCTGTTGCCTCTTGCGTGCCCCCTCCTGGAGCCCTGGCCCCAAACCTAAGCATGTACCCTGACTGGGAATCGAACTGGTGACCTTTCAGTTTACAGGCCATCACTGAATCCACTGAGCCACACCAACCAGGGTGCACAAGACATTCTTAAAGGAATTCTTAAAGCAATATATATATATGTGTATATACGTATATATGTGTGTGTATATATATAAATATTTATATATATAAATATATATCCTGTCCAGTGATCACATTAAGAGAAATTAAAACAAATATCTGATCCGTCACAAAAATGACAAGTTTCAAATTTAAAATACCAGAGTTGATACACTGATAGCAGTAGTATAAGACTGATCCATTCTTTGTGGAGGGTGGTTTGTTTTTGTTGTTGTTTTCTTTGTTTTTTAATTTTCAAACTGCTCGTGTCCTTTGACCTGCCAGTTCTGCTTCCAGGAGTCTACTGTAGGCAAATACTCCAGTACACGTGCAGAGATTCAGTTAAGTGGGTACCCATTCAAGCAGCGTTTTTAAAATAGAAGGAGCCTGACCAAGGCCACGTAGCCAATTAATGACTAAGCACTGAGACCTCTTGGCTCCTAGCATTTATTATAATTA